>CM055278.1:8554724-8594063 GCA_029237695.1 Conchocele bisecta | reverse complement strand
AAATATAGTCACGAGACGGGTACACAGGTGCCCCAATCTCACAAATGGTACTTTACATTAATTTGAACTAGATCCAGGATAACCGTTAACTAGGGCTCACAAACACAGTCAGGGCCCACTTGTACATATTCCGCCATTTAACTCTTTCACCCCTAAACACTGGAACAGATTTTGATATGATAATAATGCAATACTAATCCAATGATCACAAACTGATTTTCGGACTAGTACATTTAAAAAAAGGTTGTTTTTTTTCAAAAGAATATGAAAAGTTGTTGCAAAGAGTGCAGATCCTGATGAGACGGCTCATCACGAGCCGGCTTATCCGGATCTACACGTTTTGCCAATACCACTATACAGCACTATACAGGCATGTGGTGTTGAAAGGTTTAAGACAATGTATCACTTCAAACTGCACTGTAAAACAAAATAGTTGCGCCTTCTATAAATTCATAATGCAAACGCCCTTTCGACGTATTGCGTTTACATTCCAATACATTAGACACACGTGACTTCGCTCGATGTTGTTGATTGCTTAAAGTTCGCAACGTCGCTGTTCGTGGAATGGCGACAGAATGACGTAAAACAATGTTATTGTTAATTTTAACTCCACGTTTGGTTATTTACAGTCTGAAACTATCAGAAAATGATGCGTGAATATAAGTAATACAACCATGAGCTGTTGCGTTTACTGGGGTGAATACTATATTTGATCTCTTTAAAGTTTGCGAGAGAAGAAGAATTCACATAAATGTAAAAGCTTGTTTTCTAATCCTGTTCTCAATTGTATGTATATACATATCACTTGCCATAACTTGAAATAAATATTGTTTAAACTAAAGTTTGCGAGGAGGAGTCCTTCGGACTCCACACACGTTAAACAGACCAAATGTATTGTTTACCCCAGTAAACGCAAAAACCCGTGGTTTTATTCCTTAATTAGTACATTAGCCATTAGCCATTATGCCTTTGTGACAAACATGGGTTTATTACATGTATCATGCATACAGTGCATTCCAGAAGTTTACTGTTCATTCGATCAGCTAACGCCAATTGTTAAACTCGCAACTACGAACATGGCTTATTAAACGTACATGCCCACTTAGTAGGCACATGTTCTTTATACCAGATACATCATCGGATACATTTTCTGGCAAAATAAACATTCATTCACCATTACCCCACGTATTGATTGGCATTATTATACATTTTATATCGGACGTAAATTTCCACACTGAAATCAGGACGATAACGGTGTTTCATTAAAATGTTTGTTTTGATGTGCAATGATCAGACTTTATCATCTGTCGAAAACATTAGTTTTACAAGCGACACATTTAATTAGTATAAATAAATAAAAAATAGCATTCTCATCTGTCTCATTTGCATATGAAAATAGCCTGATACCACCGCGCGTCACTATCAGTAAAATAACTATTACTAAATGATTATATCTGTATATTTGGCACTCGTTATTTTTAGAATTGGTGGAATAGTGGCACAATTATACACTTATTTAATTCCTATTAGGAACATTTTGTGCCTACTAAGTGGGCATGTACCTTTAACGGACATTAGTATTTATTATCTGTATTTATTTTTTGATGTGCAATGATCATACTTTGTAATCTGTCGAAACCATTATTTGTTTCATGTGACGCATTTAATTACTATAAATAATTAAAATATATCCTGTCTCATTTGCAAAGGAAAATAGCCTGATACCACAGCGAGTCACTATCAGTAAAATACATATTACTAAATGATTATATCTGTATAGCTGGCACTGGTAATTTTTAGAACTGGTGGAATAGTTGCACAAGTATACACTTATTTCATTACTATAAATAACAGTTTGTGCCTACTGAGTGGACACGTACCTTTAATTTTTCAGATCAACAGCAGGATTTACACACTTGGCTGTAATATGGTAGCACAGTGTTGATTTCTCAAGTGTTGAGTTGTCATATATGGTCAGGATATACAGTGGGAAATAACGTGGCTAACCTTCTTTGTCGTGACGGGTCACACTTTAGTTGACACAGCTGCAATACACCTGGGGCCAGTTTCACTAAACTTCGTACGACTAAAATGTTCGTAAGTGCAAATTTAGGATCTTCTGGAACGGTCAATTGATGGATTTACATTTTGGAGCATAGGCTGTATATCCAATAATTGTTTACACGAAACATGTGTTTACGAAGTTTATTGAAACGGGCCCCAGGAAAAAAATCATTTTCTATTAGTGCACTTGTGGGCAGTTTCACTAAACTTCGTACGACTACAATTTTCGTAAGTGCAAAATTCTGTAAATTTCACATTAACAATGTTTTCTTATAAACAATTATTGGATTTACAATTATTGATATATGCAGCCTATACTCAATAAATATAAATCCAGCCATTGAAATTTCCAGACGATCATAGTCGTACGAAATTTAGTGAAAGGCCCTTGGTTCCGATTCGCATGCGGTCTGATACTACATGCTTTTCATGCGGTTAGATGTGTAGTTGATTGTTTTACCGACAGGATGACGAACTGTGTAGACGCTAATCAGACTGCATGAATGGACCGACTGGATTGGATCCATCTCCTGTTACCTTTTATTGTTTGTTTCAGTAACTAGAGATGATGTTTGTAAAACTGTAGATAAGGCACCAAGCATGTTGGATCATAAAAAAGAATATATAATAA
Source organism: Conchocele bisecta (assembly GCA_029237695.1). Classification (NCBI taxonomy): domain Eukaryota; kingdom Metazoa; phylum Mollusca; class Bivalvia; order Lucinida; family Thyasiridae; genus Conchocele; species Conchocele bisecta. The sequence goes on along the minus strand of CM055278.1, from coordinate 8,591,368 downwards.
ACTTTTACAAATACTTTACGTAAAATATGCTATGTTTCTGCGACCGTGTGGAGACCAAAAAGGACAAGGTCATGCTAACGGTTGCATGAGTGTGTCGCATACATCCACGTGGAGTAAATGTGATAATACTAATGTAATTCATCAAGTAATATTTAAGTTATGCCATGATGGACAAAACGTTGACAATATTTTCAGAGTACATTCCCATGTACATAATGTACTCTGAAAGTTTTGTCAACTTTTATGCCATTTATGGACGCCATTTATGGAAAATATTGCAATATTTTTAAACGTATTTCATGAAATTACGCAGATGTCCGAAGGTACAAACTCGCAAGGCGTGTCTCACATGTCCCGGGAAAAGAAGGAAATGATGTGATACATGACCACAACAGTACTGACTTGAAATGGCCAATAGGAAACCACTGCCTGCAGTGTATATCACTACAGTGGTACCCCTCTAAACACGAGATAATCGAGATAACATATGTGATCTCATTTTGAGAGGGTTCTTGGTAAAGTATCTCAAATAATAATGCATGTTCATGATTAGATACGAAATAAGAATGTCCCAGAATTATTATATGCCTGGGGCCCGTTTCATTAAACCCTTCTTACGACTAAAATGTTCGTAAGTGCAAATTTAAGATCGTCTGTAAATTTAAATTTATGGATTTACATTTATTGAGCATAGGCTGCATATGCAGCCTATGCTCAATAAATGTAAATCCAATAATTATTTACAAGAAAACAATGTTAATGTGAAATTTACAGACTATCATAATTTTGCACTTAGGAACATTTTAGTCGTACGAAGTTTAGTGAAACTGCCCCCTGCTCTACAGTGGAATATATTTAAACCGGACACCCTGGGGATAGAGGGGTGTCCCTGTATACAGACTAGTTTTATAAACCAGTCGATATAGCGTAATAAACGTCCCACGTATCACTTGCTGGCAAATGTACAATATGCTTATAAGGACCCACGTGACACCTGATCATTATTCGATTCAAACATAATTGGTTCCTACATGTGATAGGATTTCGTATAACATATACTTATGTGAACAATCGTTTTGTTATTGTATACTATACGGCGCATGGAGTCGCTATGTCGGCAATAGTACAAGTATGTACAAGTCATAAGTCAGTTTTACCTCTTGTGGCATTTGACACATACCACAAAGATGCACAAATACTATGACATACACATAAATGCAATGTCGTGCAACATGTTCAATAACAATTTATATGGGTTGTTGTCGTGACAATGATATATACAACTGATTTGTTGGCCCTTTGTTAAGATGTTTGAGGAATAAACTGTGTAGCAGTCTAATAAATACACAGTGCAGTAAATATATACCTGTATTACCATACATACTTCATCAAATCCAGTGACATGTAAGCAGTTGTATGCCGTCAACACAGTGCGTATGTGCTGTGATAAATAGAATAGTAGGTAATGCCGTTTCCTAAGCATTGCCATATATTGTTTTCCCATTCACGGCACTAACATACTATTCTCTATAACTGAGTGCAGTGTTGTTATCTATTTTCATACTATACAAGTAAATACGACTTTACCTATGGTAAAACATACACTAACAATATACTGTGGCATTAGATTGAACAGTTTACACATTTAAATTTTAGATTGATCGGAGAAATGATCAAATATCTCGCCTTTTATATAGTTTGCTTGTATACTATTTATAGCACGCTGTAAACTTCGTACGAGTAAAATGTTAGTAGGTGCAAAAGTCTGTAAATTTCACAAAAACAATGTGTTCTTGTAAACAATTATTGGATTTACATTTATTGAGCTATGCTCAATAAATGCAAATCCATCAACGGGCTCCCGTTATTATGTATGGCCCTCGCGCGTGTAAATCACCGTCGATTCCGGGCACTGCCTCGCAGATAGTGATGTGCGTAGGTACAGTTCACCTATGTGCCATTTGGCTGCATTATGTACCGGTCGGATGCGGATGGATAGGAGCAGATACATCGCTGCCCTTGTGATGTCTCCCTCACGCGTGTATATCCAGGCGAGCAGGTTGTATGCTGTCTCCCTGTGAGGCAATGTGGCATTTACGGCGACGTCTTCTAGCCGCTCAACGGCGAGCCTTTTGCGTTGACCGTCATCTTTCTCATTGTACACTAGGTACTGTAAGTAGTGGAGCAAGACGCAACCATCAACTATTCCCCATGTATAAAATGGATTGTAACTGGTCCTAGTTCCTTCCGGTGAGCAGATGGCCTTGAACAGTTCGTACCGCATAGCCGTAGGCGTTGCCTCCATCTCTGTCGGTAGGAATTCAACGCAGTAACTCAGATCTGACTTAATTACATCTGATTGTGACAGCTCTCCCGATAACATTTCGTTAGACACAATGGTTTCGGTAAGTCCTCTCTTGATGTAACAATGGCAAATGTTCTGGACAAATGGATGAAACGCACAAAAAACATCAGACAGGACGCATTCGCTTGCTTCGTATTCGCCTAACATGTAATGTATTGTGGCAACTTTCAGTCGACAGGAAATAACTTCGGAAATGATCGCTTGATGTGCGTGTTCGTCAACTGCTGTTCGAATGTTTTCCAATTCATTAGATCCAGGAGGCATGCTCAAATAGCGGGAAGCCATATGAGATGCCACACTGGTATGCAGGAACGGCAGTATCAAGTCTATGGCTTCTCTGGTCTGTCCTAATGTGTGTTCCGTCACCGTCGTTGTGATAGCCAGCTGATTCAGTTTGTTCTCGATGGTGTCAATAGCGTAACTGGTGTCATTCTTGAGAGCGGCATGACTCAACAGTACGTGTATTACTCCTGGAATGTACAAGCCTATTCCGAGATAAGCACCATACATATTTGCGTTAAATATTCGTTCATTCTTTGTCGGCATGCTTACTGTGGCATAATAAACGTGCATAATAAACGCTACCGACAGCTGCCCGCCGATATCGTCGCAAGTTATACGAAACAAAAACCGGCCGTTCTGTCGCAGTAATGCATGTAGCATATTCGCAACCTGTTTACGTAAACGAAGGTCACCATGAAGTCTTCTATCAAACAAATTCGCCTCTGTTATGAAATAATTGGGACAAAAGCCTTGTTCAACGCACCGGTACAGGGCATACAGACAGTGTAGGAAACAGTTCACAAGATTGTCCGGTACCCAAAACTCAGTGGGCGTGGTTTCTATAGCGTAAAATAAAACGGTCTTACACTGATATGATGTAATAGCGTCACCAACATCTGGCTTCATAATATCTGTTTTCGTGAACTTCATCAACATATAGCACTTGTGCTGCACAGAGTTTAAATTGTGCATCAAATCGCGTTCCTGCAGCGAAAAGGACGTCCGCCATTCTAAGAGCTGCTCGGGACTCTGTGGGTGAGCGGCTCTTACAAATAAACAGCCCATTGTGCGCAGCTTGTCTATCCGCTCCGGGGAAGGCCATTTGAATTGCCGCTCTCTGGTCAGCCACTTCATCGCAAACGTAGGCCATTTGCTGCACCTGTATGCAAAGACAACATCCAGGGATCTCCTACCGGAATGCGTATGTTTTGTTAACGCAGGACCATTTCGCTCCCAGGGCACTCTCTTGTTCCAAATGTGATTCTTCACTGCTCTACCATTATTGTCGATGCTATATAATCGATCTATCATGCAGTCGGGTTCATGTGTCGACATTGGAATACCGTCCAGTACGTACTGTAGTTTGACATAGCCAGCGGCCGTGCTACTGTCGCGCACAATGTGGTGACATGGACCGGAATTTGGAACGTCATTTAGGTCGTCCACAATTGGAAATCGCTCATCACAGAGCACCAAGTCAAAGTCGGAATTGAGACCATACGTTGAAGTGCCTTCACATTGACTACCGAACATATAGAAACTGTCTTTTTCACCTTCCAGCTCAAGCGACAATGTGTTTAATATGTTGAATATTAGTCCCGCATTCCTTATCGCTTCTCTATGGTCCGTCGACAGACCTATTGTATCCAGGATATCACACAGCAGACGAGACAACGTTCGGTGGTAATCGTCCTTCCTTGACATCTATAAAACACATTATCAGTTTTATTCAGGGCATATAATGGTTATGCGCATACAGTCATTTCAGACTCATAAAATAAAACCAATCACCCGAACTAATATGTATGGAAGCAGCGCTCCGGATAAGGAATTAGTAATTGAGTATTGTCACTCCATCATTTCTGAAGCAATTGGGCATTTCAAAATTTGAATTGGGTAAAATAAAATCACACTACTGTTTACACATCAACATATAGCAATTATTGAATAGTTTCCTTCCAAATGAAAACATGTCTAGGCATTTGATTAGAATTGTATCCTTGGAGACAATTCTAATGAAATACCAATATGTGTTTTGATGGAAAATTAGAAAAAATATGTTATATTCGTGGTCTGTTTATTGTTTTCTGCAGCATGATAAAGGTACCAGACATTTTATATTGCTTTTTGATACTCGCTACTTCCGATTTCAATTGGGTTTTTGGTACATTTTAATTGGGTATTTAAGCAAATGCGCAGCTTATCTGGAGCTTTGTGGAAGTGTCTTGAATACATTGCCATGATATAATTATGAGCATCATATAATTCCGGTAGTGTATGTTTAACGTGTAATTACTATATATCACATCAACGGCATACATGTATGTGAACATACGATACACCATGAGGTTGATGTGATTTCATATAACATTCATGTGATGAAATTGTGCAACCTTGTCATACGAAAACGTGGGGGAATGAAGCATTAAACCTGTGTAAGAAGTTATCCTTAAAGTTTATTTCTACGGTGTCATATTCAGCACTGAAATGCATGCATACTGTACGAGGCATGTTTTGAACACGGCGTATACAATTATAACATTTGTTTATAAGTTCGAAAGTAAAGGTAGACGAGTTTGTATGTGAACCTTCAGCTTTATTCAACGCTGTGGTAATTATGTAGCCTATTTCACCAACATTTCAAAGTATATTATCTAGCAAAGTATAAATTGAGGGAGAAATTTTCAATTTATATATTAATTCTTATTATACTGAATTTATTACATTATCACAGCCATTTTGGCTGTGATAATGTAATAAATTCAGTATAATAATTCTGCATACTTGTAATCATCAAATATATGCAGTGGTTAGTTCTATATGAAATAATGCATTTCAGGAAAAATAAATGATTACTCCCTATACTTTGCTAGATAAGTATACTTTGCAATTTTGATGAAGTAGGCTACTATTACCTGTCAAGCCCGTCAATATGGCTAAGATAAAAAAATGGCGGCGGGTCGAGGGTGAGTCGAAAACGAAAACAAAATGGAAATCACCTCCGAAACATAGCCATGTGTTGGAAATGACCTCATTAAGAAAACAAAAGTTAGAATTTGAAAATTGGTCCAGGAAAAAATAAAATTAACGAATTTCTTCTCGTTTATGTCGCGATGACGTCGGGTAACATTTGTAACATCACAACGTCATGCCGCTTGGCGCCATATTTCTATGACGTTCAACATGCACCAATACACTTATAAAACTTAATTCTGGAGAAATATACAGAACCTGCGGTATAATAAATACGTCATTGTGATTCTACAAAGGCTGCGCCTCGGGTGAATATAGATCCAGACGGGCAATATGACACCATATAGCCTGTGTAGAATCACAATAACTTATATTGTCATACCGCAGATAAGTTTCTCGGCTTTTGATTGGCTAACTTGCCTGGTCATATATATTATACGACCTGCCAAGGCCGTGGAACATAGAGAAATTGCGATTCCCCTCCGGCGCCTCGCGTCCAATGAAGACAAATTTTGAAAGCGTCTAGCGATTGCGAATTGTATTCCTCACTAAACACAATAAAACCCAGAATTGATCAATAAAAGTAACAAATTGTACACTCAAAACCAGTCTTTATTGTTTATTTTTCCATAAATATTCTTCGCTCATCAAAATAATAGCGAAAAATTAGCCAAAATAACGAAAATTGCTTTTCAAATCTCAACACGCTTGACTTCGTGACATGGCTATATTTAGGTCACAAACTATGGGTTCCACGCACGAAACCGCGGCGTATCAATGACAGCGAATGTTTGGGAACCAGTCGCATTATTCTAGAGGCGCCAAAGGGAGAGCAGATCGATAGAGCAGTGGAATATAAATTAAATTACACGATATAAAAAAACTGTCATAAAGTCGTTTTCGATATATTTCTTACTCCATATTTAGTTTATTTTCGTTTAATAAACAAACAAAATGTTCATTTACTAATTTATATTAAGACTGACGGTAGAAAATTGAATCTCGGATTATTTTTCTTCCTGAAAAAAAACGCAAAGATCAAAAGAAGAGATATGTTTGTACGGCCAAATACAGGATCTGCGGTATGACAAATACGTTATTGTGATTCTACACAGCACAGGCTATATGGTGTAATATTGCCCGTCTGAAGGTATGTTCACCCTCGGCTATCGCCTCGGGTGAACATACCTCCAGACGGGCAATATTACACGATATAGCCTGTGTAGAATCACAATAACCTATAATATTACAATACAAAATACAGTATTGGCATTATGATACTTACTGTTTTCTGTTTATTAGTTAACATACATATAAAATGTAATTTATTTCACCTTTATGGTCGTTCTTTCTGTATACGTGACGTTAAACACCATTAATCCACTCCTGACTCTACATTTACATATGTCACTGTGACTGGAGAAATAGGGCTTATGGGTTTTGCACCAGTGTATATCTGCACTATTCGCCGTTCCATCAATGAAACACCGACATGTTTTTAACAAGTAACATAGATCGTTACCTGGCTAAAAGAGTATGTTATTTGACCAGGAGCTACACTGGTCGCAACTCTCATAGGCCGCATTTCTCCAGTCATAGCGGGGCAATATTTCTTATAATAAATAAACCTGTTTCTCATTGATATCCGTATGCAAACCGTTTATGTGAATTATATATCGATTGTTGGCTGTCTGCATATGCACGGTTATGAGTTTGGTGTTTGAAGTGTGTGGTGTGTACACCTCGTGTCTATAAATAGAATTTCAAGCATGTATTTACGGAGCCATTAATATAACAATTCTTTCGCACGAATAAACAATTCGTTCCCGTGGATCGGCACTGTTTGCATAAACCGCTATAGCGGGCTTTCGGGCTCAAAGGTCTAAAAACGTATATGTAAACGTACATACATGTAAATACTGCGCAGTTGAGAATAGTGTGGATTATCTCCCCGAGGAAGTAATATCTTCCTGTGAGATAGCAATAGCTGTGCGAAATATGCGCTAAATTAAATCTCACATTAATTTGTGATTATTTATTATGAACGCTTTGATTGATTTCACAACGAACTCGACTTAGCCTCGTTTCTTATGAAATCAATAACCTCGTTTAATAACTATCCTTAAACCACCAGTAATGTTAGATCATGCATGTTTACTTATTGGCTGTGTGGATAAAACAATGATAGTACTTACCCTGTCCTGTCCATACAGTCTGGTGAGTTTTGATTTATACCTATACTACCTAAGTTTTGCTTTCTTTGTCACTTTAAAGTTAGGTGTTTTCCAAGTTCTAAATTTAGTTGCATTCTTCTTAAATTCAATCACGTGACAACTTTTGTCCGAAAACTGGAACAGTGTGATTTTGCCATTGATTTCATAGTAATGTGTTATAATATGAAACCGACTTATACCGTCACGCAGTATTGCGGTATATAGGCGACATGTTACATGTATATATGATTCGGGTGTATAGGCCCTACTTGGCTTAACAGGGCCCGGTTGTTCAAAACATCCGTTTGCTTAACGGACTGTTAAATCCTTAACTGAATGGTTAAACTCTCTGTTTTAACAGAGATTTTAACCATTCAGTTAAGGATTTAACAGTCCGTTTTAACAGAGCTTTTAACCATTCAGTTAAGGATTTAACAGTCCGTTAAGGATTTAACAGTCCGTTAAGCTAACTGGTGTTTTGAACAACCGGGCCCAGACTGTTAAATCCTAACTGTGTTAAGGATTTAGCAGTCCGTTAAGCCAACAGAGGTTTTGGTATACACATATTTAATTACTGCATTCACATACAAACATGTACATAGGCAGTAGTTTGGATTGGATTGAAAGCTTATACAACTTATTGAAATCCTCCCCAACAGAGGTTTGAGCAACCGAATCCTGGAGGCCGTTTAACTAAACTTCATACGACTAAAATGTTCGTACATGTAATAAAACCATAGGCTGTTGCGTTGACTTGGGTGAAAAATATATTTGGTCTGTTTAAAGTTTGCGAAGAGTCCTTCGGACTTTATACAGACCAAATGTATTGTTTACTCCAGTAAACGCAAAGCCTATGGAATTGTTATAGGAATGAATGGCCTTTTTGTGGAATTTATCGGGGTATAAACTTGGAAAAGTCGCGGGAATACTGGACGAAGGCCGGAAGGCCTCGTCCAGTATTCCCGCGACTTTTCCAAGTTTATATCCCCGATAAATTCCACAAAAAGGCCATTCATTCCTTATAATTCCAGCATTTGAAATAAGTTCATCAAGAAAATGTGCTTATTTTCCGTTTTCTTAAGAATTATTTTAACTGCGCCTCACGGTTACGGAAAGTAGTTCGGCGTGGGAGTTTACTGGGATATACATTTTGGACTCAGACTTGCTACGGGCCAATCAAATGTTAGGGAATTGTGTAAATATTTTTGTGCTGGAATTATTCCTTAAATATATGAATATTGTGTTTGAAATCAAGCAGCTTGATTGACTGAGCCCGAGCTTGGTTGCGAGTTGCCATTGCCAATAGCTGACACGTTGATAATCTGGTCAAGATTAACGCGGGATACACTTATAGTATGAAACTTGGTTTTCATTATTTCATTTCGAAAGTATATGTTGTTACATGTACCACTCGTTTGAACCGTCTCGACGAGACGGTTCAAACGAGTGGTAACAACATATACCTTCATGGAGAAATAAACAAAATAATGAGATTTGTTTTTACAAAAAGTATCGTATCTTTAGACTGAAATTTCAGTGCTGAATAAGGATACTGCAATTTCAAGAAAATATGACCTGTCTAACTGTCTATTACCCCTGTGGTAGATTAGGGAAACTGGCAAACTTCTTAACCGGACAAACTGATGGACACACGCACGGACAGCCCAAACACTACTAGGTGTAGGATCATTTGATACATTGATACATTGTACCGATATTTCTTTAAGTGAGACAAGGTGACGGTAGGAATTCCGAGGCTTGCTGAGGAATTCCTGGCGTTACCTAGCCGACCATAGGTCGATTAACAATAACAGCTACGTATTAAACGAAATGCAATGTTTACGTTTGACAGAAGCATGCGCTGTCACGGTGTGTATACTATAATAGGGTGTAACATACGTTACATTAGAAAAGTACTCAAAGAAGACGCATTTCTATAGTGCATAACAATATCTAGCCGAGTAAACGACGTCTCTGTATGTCTTTGTAAAGAACTATAATGTGTGTCCTGTTTCCAAAGACTTCGGCCAGAAAGTAATACGCTTTGAAATTCTTGGTTTATGAATTGCATTCTCGGCTTCACCATCTTAAGGACCCGTCCTATGCCGGATCATGCCCATCGGCCACCAGTGTGTGTTTCAGCCATCAGTCAATATATTTCACATGTTCTGGCGTTTGCCACAGAACGAACCAAAGGACTGAACTTTCTGAAATTACTCGCAGTATGTGTCTGTCTGTGGATGACAAATTGACTAACAATTAATCTAGAGTGGAACGCGTTTCGCATATCTGATGTGGCTTGTCGATCTCGAACAAAATGCCCTCAATACAAATGGCACGACGTCGTGATCTGCATAACAGTACTCAAATAAACAAACAATCGGTGAAAAACGGTCTGAGTGCTGGTTCTGGGCCGAATTGACAACGGGGCTAAAACGTTGAGCTAAAAATAGATTTTTGGAAAACCTAAAATAATAAATAGAAATTGTAAGCCAAAACCGAAGATTGTATTCGTGCACCGAACCATGGAGTTACGAAACGCGATTAATCGAGTATGGCAGTTAATCGTCGCACTCTTAGACTACGGAAACATTTTCAATTACATAAATTTAGCACAAAAAAGCAAACAAAACAATTATCACACTGAAAGGCGATCAAGCTAAGTTGTTAGAACTATTTTTTATGGCGCAAGACCCGTGTTTTTAAAAAGTTCAACCCGCACAATGTGTCTGCGACCGACATAAGCTAATTTGCTACATAAAGCTGTAAGACCTCAAATTTGGATCTTGGTTGTATAATTCTTCGCTAGCGCTCGAATAAAACAGTAGAACATATGATACAAATGTAGCTAATCATACATAGAAAAGCCAGGACAACGTGTTTCTATCAATTGTATTACATCAAGATGTACTGCAAGTCGGATATCGGTGTACTTTTGTCAACTTTCCCGAAATGTACATACGCTATAGCGGACGTGCACACTTCTCTTATATACTGCACTCTGTTACATATAAATACACATGTATCATTATATATGATTAGCTGCATTATATCATTTGTTCTGCTTCGCATTTCCCGTTCTGTGTCAAACGCCAGAAAAGGTGAAATTGGTTGATGTATTGAACACACAAAGATGGCCGAGTTTGCCACTTCAAGTGCAGCATAATATTCAGTAACGGGGCAATATTGACAGAACTGTTATACATATATTCTACTACAATTACGAATCAATAATTCCAGCACAAACATATGTACACAATTCCCTAACATTTGATTGGCCCGTAGCAAGTCTCTGTCCAAAATTATATCCCAGTAAACTCCCACGCCGAACTACTTTCTACACGTGCACTGTCAGTGCTGTCAATGTAAACAAATGGCTGCCGTCTGTCAAAATAAACACATTTTCTTGATGAATTTATTTTAAACGCTGGAATTATATGGAATGAATGGCCTTTTTGTGGAATTTATCGGGGATATAAACTTGGAAAAGTCGCGGGAATACTGGACGAGGCCTTAAAAATTACTATTTTCGAAAAAAAATCCAAAAAAAATAAATCTTTTTTTTTTTTTTTTTTTTTGAAAATTGTATTTTTTTATCGCTTTATTTTTTCCAAGTTTATACCCCGATAAATGCCACAAAAAGGCCATTCATTCCTATAATTTCGAAGCACACCGTGATCAGGTATAGGACCGGTCCTTAAATACACACACTACATGCACTAGATGAGATGTCCACCATTTCCGTATAATCAAATTGGACAGTGTAGTGTGCATGTACATGTACGTCATGTGGGATCGCTAGTTCTGTCCTCTTCATTTAATACAACTCGGTTTTCACTTATACCTATGGGGCATTGTCTGTTTTCATCGCGGAGACTATTTTCTGCGCCACGTAGAGACGCAAATTACATGTGACAATGTTCGGCTCTGTGCTACGTTAGACGTAGAATTTTTTTTTTATTATTATTTCGTTCCCACGAAATAACAATTCGTTCCCTCAATTTAACAACTCGTTCCCACCAATTAACAATTCGTTCCCTCAATTTAACAATTCGTTCCCACGAAATAACAATTCGTTCCCACGGGAACGAATTGTTAATTCGTGTGAGCGAATTGTTATATCGTGGGAACGAATTGTTAATTCGAGGGAACGAATTGTTATATCGTGGGAACGAATTGTTATTTCGTGGGAACTAATTAATAAATTGAGGGAACGAATTGTTATTTCGTGATAACGAATTAATAAAAAAATTTGATCAGGATCTGCACTGTTCGCCATTTCATAAATGAAACACACCTCATGCTTCGAGCTATATACATATAATGATCAGGCTACAGGAGTGTGTCGTTTGATCAGGAGCTACACTGGTCACAAATCCCATAAGTATAAGTTATAGTTCACATAGTGAATTTTTAATAAATTGATTTCGTAGCGAGCGATTCAATATGTGAACTATAACGTGTTTTATCCCGTTTTTATCCCGTCAACACAGTACGTATGTGCCGTGAAACACGGTGCCGTGAAACATTTGGGATATCCTGTCAATACGACCTAATCACTGCATATGAATATGTGCGGTGGCTGGGATTATTATTTTGCATTTTAAAGCCATTTTTATGTGTTGACGGGATAAATAGAATAGTAGGTTAGTGCCGTGAATGGGAAAAAATATCTGGCGCAGAGCCTCGCCCATCCTTTTTCCTGAGCCTTGCCAGATATGTTTCCCATTCACGGCACTAACCTACTATTCTCTATATTGTTTACCAGCCCACTCGAGAAGCTCCGCCCCTAAACAGAATTTCTAATCGCTATACTAGCATGTGATTGGCGGTGTGACACGTAGTGAGCGCGTTTGTGGGCTGTACTATGCTTTGCGTCTCGTGAACTGATGACACAAGGCGTAAAATATGTTATAAATATAGCGGCTGAACATGTAATGATCAATTTAATAGATATTGGCGAAAGTGTCGCAATATGTGATTAATTGAGACGAAATGCTGTTCGTTCATTGGTCGAGAAACTAGGGTAAACAATAAGCATCATTCTCCAGTCACAGCCACCCACAAATATGATGTTCTTAATTTTCTGTTTTTACGGTGAAGAAAAGAAAATTCAGATGTTCAATATTCGTCTCTACACGGCGTATAAACGAAACGTCCATAACAAGCGGCATTAACAATTTCAGTACGTCACGTAACTTGATTTCAATTTGAATTGAAATTTATCCAGTCAACACAGTGCGTATGTGCCGTGAAACACGGTGCCGTGAAACATTTTTGATATCCAGTCAATACAATTTTTGCATTTTACAGCCATTTGAAGGTGTTGATGGGATAAATAGAATAGTAGGTTAGTGCCGTGAATGGGAAAAAATATCTGGCGCGGCACGGAAACGGGATGTGCTCGGCAGAGCCTCGCCCACCATGTTTCCTGAGCCTTGCCAGATATGTTTTCCCATTCACGGCACTAACCTACTATTCTCTATATCTGCCTGCCCGCCCGCCAGCCCGCCTGTCTGTCTGTCTGTCTGTATGTCTATAGCCCACGCATGAGGCCACTGTGCTCAAGGTCAATGTAAAATGACTTAAGAACTATATAACTTAAGAACTATATAACTTAAGAACGGTAAAGGATACGGAATGCGAAATTTAAAAATTCCCGCCACGTGGGAATAACTCGTCGGAAAAAACTGCAGCCTGGTTCTTTCTATTGCCGTGATAAACATGGATGCCGAATTTGGTTAAGATCCACTAAACACACGTTATTGCCAGCTATGCCATTGGCATATGCTTTCCTAAAGATTTCCCAACAACTGGTAATGAAATGTCGATGTGACAAAGTGCACACACACCGGCAAATATACACTCTCTTATATTGTCGACGCCTTACTCATAGCTGTAGCTGTAGCATAGTATTTAAGTGTATTAGATACGGGCACGTAACTCTTCTAAACCTCCCTCACCGTCCGCAACTATCTATGTATGCATGCAGTTCAGCTTAGGACGGATGGCGCGATTACTTTGCAAGACATCGGCATCTAAGCAGTTATATTATACCATATATGAGACACGCCATGTGATTTTGTACCTTCGAACATCTGCGTAATTTCATAAAATACGTTTACAAAATTTACAATAGTTTCCGTAAATGGCTTCAAAAGTTGACACAATTCTCAGAATACATGCGGGATCATATTATGAAAATTTTGTCAACTTTTGACTTTATTTATGAAACATATTGTAAATTTTGTAAACGTATTTCAGGGATTCCGCTGGGGAAAATAAAAAAATCGCCACTTTCGAAAATTGTAAGTTTTTATCGCCAATTGTTTATTTTTATCGCCAATTGCTAAAGTGGCGATCACCAGCGGAATCACTGTATTTAATGACATTACGCAGATCCAAATGTACAAAGTCACATGACGTGTCTCATATAATAGGAACGTACGGGGGATGCTACTCATTAAATATGAAATTTATTAAACGAGATTGCTTATTTCATAGAAAACGAGGCTATACCTAGTTTTATTTGAAATTAGAAAGCAAATTGAGTAAAGTTCGTTCTAAATCCTCACTCAAGTTTGATTATATTGATTGTATAAACAAAATACCATACATTGAAGCTGTATTGACCACCAACGTGCTTTCTGTAGCGATCTCTTTTGCATGTTTATTACATGTTTATTACAGTGCATTATGATTATAATACACGGTATTATTACAATATTTTACAATATATGAAGTGGGTGGCAGGTATGCGATTGGTAATTTAACGATCGGGGTTCATCCTTACCGGAATTCCAACTGGAAACCTGGTTTGACCCTCACATACGTTTTTGGAATTTTGTATGTGACAGTTGAATCTGGTTATACCCCTTATATCAGTATTACGATTATTCATAATCCTATTTTAGGGGAAGGGGCCAAGTGACTTTGGTGTGGTATGGACCTGGCACCAGGTCAGGTTATTCTAATTTCAGGGCTGAATATATTTATTCTCGATGTAAATATTCCGTTCTGATTTTGGGATTTTCCCCCCAATGCAGCAGGTTAAAACGGGATTGAACCCATTTGCCCGGCCTTACATGACCTTAGCTGTTGATATGCCGTTAAACACCATTAAACAAACAAACAAAACAATATATGAAACAAATGTATGGCCGTGACTTACTAAAACGATTGACAACCAATGCAACTGGTATGAACTTAAACACGATAGACATGCGAAAGACCTGCTTCTTTCAGATGATGTTCAGACGCCATTTATATGCAAATTGTAAATATGCTAAATGTGGCTCACAAAATAGGAAAGAAGCGCATTAAAAAAAATGGAATGCACTAAGATGTGACGTAAATAAGCGGTACGGAAACGGAACGAGATTTCGCTTCATGATTTCAGTCCGTCCAATCTGACATGCTCTGATGAACTTTTACTTGAATGTTCTTGAATATATGGTATACATGTACGAGGTATATGGTATATGGTATACATGTACGAGGTATATGGACCCAGTTCATGCACAAGATGCATGTAAATTGTTTTCCAAGTAATTTGTGCATTTCTTTCTCAAAAGTATATGTTGTTACCACTTATTTGAACCGTCTCGTTGAGACGGTTCAAATAAGTGGTAACAACATATACTTTCATTGAACATTGTAGTAAATAATAGCAAAGTGAATCTGCATATAGCGTGGACTTTGTGTGAATACATGTATTTTTAGTTTGCTAGTGTTGGTTATGCAGATACTTCATGTACAGTGTACGCTATATATGCGTGTATTACTACATGTATATGTAAACGCATGTCACACGGAGTGATGTTCATCTTATAAAGTACCACATCGATATTTATGAATATATTTCGCATGTTCTGATAATTATGCCATGGAATATTAGTTTTACAAGTGTTCCAAAGTGACGTCGCATATCCCGTTATGCGTCAATCACGTGATGTGACACAGGAAATCAAACTGTCAGAGCACGAATACATGTACAGTGCAACCTCTCTACAACAGCCACCCATGGGAAGACGCAAAAATGGCTGTTGTAGAGAGGTGGCTGTTGTAGGGAGGTTAATGCTGAATTAAATTTTGTCATCCGCTGTTTATTAATTTTCTTCGATAATTCTTATCAAAAACATGATTTGGCAACATTTTAGAATCATTTCCTTGGAAATGATTCTAAAATGCTGTCAAAACATGTTTTTATTGAGAAAGTAGGTAAAAGCAACAGCAGACGACAATTTTCGTGCCCAGCAGTCTAAGGGTAGATATAGAGGAAATCATCTATTTGGGATATAAAATAGCGGCTGTTATTGAGAGGGTGTTGTTGTGGCCGTTCGGGGAGGTTCGACTGTACACTATCGCCTGCGCTAATCGTGCACATAATGTGTTTTTTTATTTCAAAGTACTTGAATATTGTGTATGAAATCAAGAAGATTGATTGGCTGAAACTGACCTGTGCTACAGCTAAGGCTGCGTCAATCACATTGCTTGAGTGTGAGTTGAATGTTAAGAAACGTTGACTTCTGGGAAAGATTAACACAGGCTGCTGTGGGTAGGCGTCTGGAATGTGCCTATCTATGTACACGCTTCTTAGCATCTATTAGCAACTTTACATCGCAGTCAAGCAGTTTAATTGACTGAGCCTGATCTGTAGCACAGCTCAGGCTCAATCAAACAGGCTGCTTGATTTCGAGCACAATTTATCCCGTCAACACAGTGCGTATGTGCCGTGAAACACGGTGTCGTGAAACATTTTTGATATCCAGTCAATACTATTTTTGCATTTTACAGACATTTGTAGGTGTTGACGGGATGAATAGAATAAATAGTAGGTTAGTGCCGTGAATGGGAAAAAATATCTGGCGCGGCACGGAAACTGGATGTGCTCGGCAGAGCCTCGCCCATCCCGTTTCCTGAGCCTTGCCATATATTATTTCCATTCACGGCACTAACCTACTATTCTCTATCTATTTTCATTATTTCTGAACCAAATTATATGTTGTGACCACTCATTTGAACCGTCTCGGCGAGACGGTTCAAATGAGTGGTCACAACACATACTTCTGATGAGAAATAAAGAAAGTCTTGAGCCTTGCCGGATATTTTTTCCCATTCACGGCACTAACCTACTATTATCTATATACACGCCTTTGGAAAGATATTGGTCAGATTAGCGCAGGCGGTGCTGTACGCACATTAAGGCTAATTCCATTGGCGATTCATTTCAGTATCAACTTCTTTATGATGCAAGCCAGTTATCAACAGAAATACTGTACTAAAACAAATACATTGATAGCGGCCTCGGGGAATGGCTGCAAGGTCATAATTTGTGCTTCTCACTCAGCCAGGGAGACAACGACCGACTGGACCGCGATCTGATATGTGGCCGTGACTGAAGAAATAGGGGTTACGGGTTTTGTGACCAGTGTAGTAGCGTCTGGTCAAATAGCACAGTCCTGTAGCCTGATAGCGATCTATATTGATTGTTAGAAGCATGCCGCGTGTTTCAGGCATGGACTGGTGAACGGTGCAGATCCTGATCAGACTGTGCGGATGCACATGCTGATCTGGATCTACACTGAGCGTAAAACCGATAAACCCCATTTCTCCAGTCAAAACCACATATTGGTCAGTGACGTCATATGATGTTCAGTTGCAATGGATTGTCCGCGAAAATAGCTTTTATTATAGGAATGAATGGCCTTTTTGTGGAATTTATCGGGGTATAAACTTGGAAAAAATAAAGCGATAAAAAATTACAATTTTCGAACAAAAATCAAAAAAAAAATTGATTTTTGTTTTTGATTTTTTTTCGAAAATAGTAATTTTTAAGGCTTCGTCCAGTATTCCCGCGACTTTTCCAAGTTTATATCCCCGATAAATTCCACAAAAAGGCCATTCATTCCTTATAATTCCAGCATTTGAAATAAATTCATCAAGAAAATGTGTTTTTTTTAAAAGACGGCAGCCATTTGTTTACATTGACAGCACTGACCTGTAGAAAGTAGTTCGGCGTGGGAGTTTACTGAGATATACATTTTGAACAGATACTTGCTACGGGCCAATCAAATGTAAGGAAATTGTGTAAATATTTTTGTGCTGCAATTATTATCACATGAAGCTTTTCGACAAAGAAACGCCATACATAAGTGACCTTGCCATCCGTACGCGATAACTCGAAAAGTCATCATCCCATCATCCCATTATCACCAATCTTTCTCTACATATTAATATTGACGATCGTTCTTACTAGTTCTTTAATCGCCCAGAGGTGATGAAATATGTCGCAGTCAGCTGTCTTTAATTGTATTGTGTTCCAATTGAAGCCCCTGTGACACTGTACCGACATGTCGAGGGAATGTGGAAGAGATGTTCAATGCTCAATTTGTCGTCTGAAGATCACCTGACGATGCGCTATAAAAAGGAGCCACTATTCGGGCCAGAATATCGAAGAAATATCGTAGTACACCCGTACAAATATTTTGACAAAACTTCAGCTTACAACTCGTGGCCATCCGCGGCGATTTATGACGAGTTTTATCTCGCCGTCTATCGCCGCATGTCGTGTAGTCAGAAATGTAGTGGCAGTGTGACAGGGGCTTGATATGCATGTAACCTGTTATCGCGATATTACATGTATCATGAACGCGTAACCTCGAATTCTCATCAAACTGTAAAAGCATGCTTATATGATCAATATCGCAGGCTGGGGCCCGTTTCACTAAACTTCGTACGACTAAAAAGTTCGTAAATGCAAATTTAGGATCGTCTTGAAATAGCAATTGATGGATTTACATGTATTGAGTATGCAGCATATGCTCAATAAATGTAAATCCAATAATTATTTAAACGAAAACATTGTTACTGTGAAATTTACAGACTATCATAATTTTGCACTTACGAATATTTTAGTCCTACGATGTTTAGTGAAACGGCCCCCTGATCTGCGGCTACGCTGGTCACAAACGTCGTAAGGCCATGTGCCTCGGTCTGCCATTCTCAACAAATTCTGACCTTAACCGCTCTCAATCACAATTGAGAGCGGTTAAGGTCAGGATTTGTTGAGAATGGAAGACATTTCGGGAGCAATAGATTACGCAATCTGAATTTATACGTGCCACAGGCACGCAATCGACACATGCAAAACAACATTGAACGGAATTAAGCAAATGAATACGACAACGTTAAACTGCAGTTCACTTTAAAGGTACATGCCCACTCAGTAGGCACAAACTGTTCTTTATATCAGAGACATCTGGGACATTTTCTGGCAAAATAAACATTCATTCATCACGTATTGATTGGCATTATTATATATTTTATATCAAACGTAAATTTCCACACTGATATCAGGGGCGATAACCGTTTTTCCTTAAAATGTTAACGGACATTACTATTTAGTCTTTGTATTTATGTTTTGATGTGCAATGACCATACTTTATAATCTGTCGAAAATAATATTGTTTTCAGGTGACGCCTTTAATTAGTATAAATAAATAAAATATCATGCCTCATATGCTTACGAAAATAGCCTGATACCACCGAGAGTCACTATCAGTAAAGTCAATATTACGAAATGATTATTATTCAAGCCCCTGTGGGTTGAATTTAGGTTTGTTTAATGGATTTTCCAGGTCTCGCAGGATCGCGTAGTGATTTTTTTAGCAGCCAACGCACGTTCATAATTTTACCTACGCCATGTTAAAGAATGCGAATGTGAACGGTGCATTATGAACGTTTCACTCATATTTTTCGCCAGCTACATTTTTTTTCGCTACAGTTATATAATTTCTCAAAAAACTTTCTTATTTTATCAAATATTAACTGTCGTGTTGCATAATAATATCTTTTCGCGGGTTATGCTGACCGATACACATACGTCGCTATATACGCCATGAAAAATAGTTCTGATATGAGCTAACATAATTTGTATTGTGTCGTGTAATACATGTGTTGTTATTTTTTCTGCACGACATTTATATTAGAAAATGTTTATCTGATATAATATAATATAAACTGGCATGTATTCATTTGAAGAATTTTTTTTTTCACGCGCAATGATACAACCGCATGTCTCCGTATAGTATTTTCCGACCGCCATTTTATGCCGACCCATTCCATAAACACAAAGAATATGTAAGATTTGTATCGGTTCTATTGTGATAATATATCCACTTTATTGTTATATTATAAATAAGTTATCTCATCTTCTATTGCACAATATTTTTTTAATAATCAGCGTGGTGGAAGCTATTTTATTTAATTCATACCAAGAAAACATTATCTGGTAGCCTGCCTGGAATCGAAACTGAAAGTATGATATAAATAGAACACAGCTACTGAGTTCATCTACAGGATACATCGCGAGTTTGATTGGGAACTACAATCGCGGTGCATATCGTAACAAGAAATTTGTGGCACAGATATTATACTACACAGACTAGTGTAAAAGTGAAACTGTTCAGTGAAATCAAAGGAAATAGGCAAGGGGGGAATCCCATATACAACACGCAGAGTGATTTCCCCTAGACGACTCTTCAAGAGAAATCACTCTGCGTGTTGTTGTTTTTTGTTCTGTCGTGTTTAGTGAATGGATTCTCGCTGTCTACCTTATTCATATACTACTATAAACATATACGTACATTAATAAAATTGTCTGGCACCTGTGGTTAAACATGGTCACATATTATTTAAATAATTAACAATTCATTTCCATGGTTTGCGTGAATATTGTCCAATTATTGATATTATTTACTCTTTTTTTTTCCACTGCAGATCTGGTTTCAGAGAAGAAGTGATATTGCAGATCTGGTTTTGGAGAAGAAGTGATTGATGGTACATGTATGTGAAAATAACTTCCCCCCCCCCAACCACCCCACCCCCCCCCCCCCCCCACAACATTCCTGTGCATTCAACAAGACTGCATGGGAGGTACATGTAGGAGGGAGTAGCGAAGGGTAATTTAACGATTGGTGTTCATCCTTATGGAGTGCCAACGTACATAGTTTGGCCATCATGTACTAACTTTGGCCCCCTGGTACTTGAGAGCTAAATCCTGTTATGCCCCATTAAGAAAGTAATAGCATTAAAAGCTAATCATATTGCTTTTGGGGTGAGCTAAGACTTAAGTGATTCTGGTGCAGCATGGATCTGGCACCAGGCCAGGAGATTCTAATTTCAGGGCTGAATATATATAGTTTATGTGAATATTGAGCTGTGATTTTGGGAATTTCCCTCATTTTATACAGGTTGAATACAGGATAGTCCATCCTGTTGGCCCGGCCTTTACATGACCCTGGCTGTTGATAGGCCGTTAAACACCATAATCAATCAATCAATCAATCCACAGCACTCTAATTTCAGGGCAGAATATATAATTTATGTAAATATTGAGCTCTGATTTTGGGAATTTCCCTTACTTTTTTTACAGGTTGAATTCAGGACACTCCATCCTGTTGGCCCGGCCTTACATGACCCTGGCTGTTGATAGGCCGTTAAACACCAATAATCAATCCATCATCCTTAATGGAATGCTGACTTACATGGTTTGGCCCTCATGTACCAACCATTTCAGCCCCCTGGTACTTGCGAGCTAATATGCGCAACATGTTACAACAGGATAGATACTCCAACACCTAAAATGACTATTTACACTATTATATAAACCATATTTGAATATATGCCTTTGTTACCAGCAATAAACATTTGTTCTCTTATTTTTGAGGGGAGGTAGGAGGGAGTAGCGAAGGGTAATTTAGCGATCGGTATTCATCTTGTCGGAATGCCCACTTACATGGTTTGGTCCCTCATGTACCAACCATTTCGGCCCCCTGGTACTTGAGAGTTAAATCCTGTTATGCCCCATTAAGAATTTCTGTATATGCAAGGATTATGTTCCTATCCTCAGGAGTATGCTTTCTCATCGGCGAGCATTGCATTTGCCAAAATGGTACAAGAGGGCCGAACCATGTAGGTCGACCATATGGTAAGGATGTCCTACTCAGCAGAAGGCTAGATTGATTGATTGGATCCCTTCTATGACCCAATCAAAATGAATGCAAACCAATTTTTAGCATATTGCTTATCCACACACACGTACTGCGCAGAATTTCTGGACTTTCAGTCCTTTGATATATGTATAGCGGGCACTCGTTTTTAGAACTGTTGGAATAGTGACACAATTATACACTTATTCAATTCCTATAAAGAACATCTTGTGCCTGCTGAGTGGGCGTGAACCTTTAAGGAATGGCTTTATAGAGCAGTACCATTTGTTAATAGCTTCGTACATGTGACTGAATATACTTGTATGTATAAAGTGCTGCCGCCCCTGATGTTCTTTGTATCAGTGCGCATTGTGTGTCCATCTGAGACATCTTAGTATATGTCAGTTTCACCTCTTGTGACGTTTGACACAGACAACTAAGAATACGACAGATAAACTAATAATAACAAGACAATTATTACAACGTATATTAAGTCTGAGTTCAGATTGTTTCCCTTTGTCATTACTAGATGGCATGAACTGATGAAAAATACAAAGAACTCATTTTAGGAGTAAATTGCAAGGTGTTCGGTATGTGCCACTGGACTATTTGTTAAAGCATTAACATTACACACTTTGGCCAACAGAGTTGCCAGTGTAATATGGTTTTCATGTAATTGTATAACGATATGGCCTGTTCCTGAGATTTTAAATCAAGTATTACTGAGTGCATAATAATATTTAGACAAGCACACATCAACGGGGGCCAGTTCAATCCGGTAATTCTGATGCAATAGCATTAAATGTTACCCGTAGAATATATAAGGCCGTCTGGGGCTGGCTAATAAGTGTACAAATTGTTCGCTTACAGTGGGGTCAGCGTGTAAGTGCACACACGAACGAACACGACAGGTTGGAACGCTGACCCCACTGTATTTCATGTATAAAAACAAATGTAAATATTTTTCTTCATTTTTTATCATTTCGCATCAAAAGTGTATGTTGTTACCACTCAGTTGAACCGTCTCGGCGAGACGGTTCAACTGAGTGGTAACAACATACACTTTGGGTGGGTAACGAACCAACCTGTCGTGTTCGTTCGTGTGTGCACTTACACGCTGACCCCACTGTAGCGGTATACACTCGGGTAAGGTTGGACCCACGCCGCGCCTTGGGGCGCCGTTTGATAGTCTGGGCACGGGTGTTACATGTAACCCGGGACTCTGAGAATTAGGCTAATTCCACTATACAATCGATTACGTGCCAATACAATTATATAGAGAATAGTAGGTTAGTGCAGTGAATGGGAACAAATATCTGGCAAGGCTCAGGAAACGGCTGGGTGAGGCTCTACCGAGCACATCCCGTTTCCGTGCCGCGCCAGATATGTTTTCCCATTCACGGCACTAACATACTATTCTATTTATCCCGTCAACTATAAATGGCTGTAAAATGCAAAAATAGTATTGACTGGATTTCACAAATGTTTCACGGCACCGTATTTCACGGCACATACGCACTGTGTTGACGGGATAAAATGTTTCACGGCACCGTATTTCACGGCACATGCGCACTGTGTTGACGGGATAAAATGTTTCACGGCACCGTATTTCACGACACATACGCACTGTGTTAACGGGATACAATGTTTCACGGCACCGTATTTCACGGCACATGCGCACTGTGTTGACGGGATAAAATGTTTCACGGCACCGTATTTCACGGCACATGCGCACTGTGTTGACGGGATAAAATGTTTCACGGCACCGTATTTCACGGCACATGCGCAATGTCTTGACGGGATAACATTGTAGAACTACTACGTTGATCACAACAACGTTACATTTGTACAGTGGAACCCCTCTAAACCGGACACCCTGGGGGGTCCCCAGTCGTACGAATTTTAGTGAAATGGCCCCATGGCCAATGACTTGTATATTCTAATATGACCAACATCCATGGAGCGGTACAATGCCCCGTCTAGTATGACCATGATCAGAATATAGTGTATACATGCATCGTATCACCCTCGGTAAGCAGATATCGTTGTAACCAATTTCAGAATATAGTGTATACATGTATCGTATCACCCTCAGTACGCAGATATCGTTGAAACCATGTTCAGAATATAGTGTATACATGTATCGTATCACCCTCAGTACGCAGATATCGTTGAAACCATGTTCAGAATATAGTGTATACATGCATCGTATCACCCTCAGTACGCAGATATCGTTCAAACTATGTTCATAATATAGTGTATACATGCATCGTATCACCCTCAGTAAGAAGATATCGTTGAAACCATGTTCAGAATATAGTGTATAAATGCATCGTATCACCCTCAGTAAGAAGATATCGTTGAAACCATGTTCAGAATATAGTGTATAAATGCATCGTATCACCCTCAGTAAGAAGATATCGTTGAAACCATGTTCAGAATATAGTGTATAAATGCATCGTATCACCCTCAGTCAGCAGATATCGTTGAAACCATGTTCAGAATATAGTGTATAAATGCATCGTATCACCCTCAGTAAGAAGATATCGTTTGAAACCATGTTCAGAATATAGTGTATAAATGCATCGTATCACCCTCAGTCAGCAGATATCGTTGAAACCATGTTCAGAATATAGTGTATAAATGCATCGTATCACCCTCAGTAAGAAGATATCGTTGAAACCATGTTCAGAATATAGTGTATACATGCATCGTATCACACTCGGTAAGCAGATATCGTTGGAACCATGTACATACTATAGTGTATACATGCATCGTATCAGCGTTATTAATCAGATAGCGTGGACAACAACGATATGTTTGTATTAAATACATGATTGTCCTTCAAAGTGACCGTGTCTCAAATGGCGTCTCAGATATCCAATTCATTTATGTGGATTTTCGCTTCATGCACAGTAAATTACATAATTTTATACATCAATCGCACCATTTTATTTGATCACATTCCAAAGACTGATATTATATTGAAGTGCTAGTACATGCTATCAAAAATTGTAGTAAGCAGGGGAAATAATTTGACTTTGAGAGTTCGCCTTACATGTACGAGTACGGAGAACATGTAAAACAACGCTCGTTATTTTTATGTATTATACACATTCTTTCTACCAATTCCCACTTTTTAGCAGATGACATTTATACAGTGTATGCACAATGAGGCTCAGGGGGCCGTTTCACTAAACTTCGTACGACTAAAATGTTCGTAATTGCAAAATTATGATAGTCTGTAAATTTCACATTAACAACGCTTTCTTGTAAACCATTATTGGATTTACATGTATTGAGCATAGGATGCATATGCAGCCTATGCTCAATACATGTAAATCCATAAATTGAAATTTATAGACGATCCTAAATTTGCAATTACGAACATTTTAGTCGTACGAAGTTTAGTGAAACAGGCCCCAGAACTACGATATAAATCTACAATTAAATATTTTTCCTATTCTGTTTCGTCACTCTCTATGTATATCGGAGACCCAGGGGCGCGTTTCACTAAACTTCGTGCAACTAAAATGTGCAAATTCAGGATCATCAGGAAATTTCAATTAATGTATTTACATTTATTCAGCATAGGCTGCTATGCTCAATAAATGTAAATGCAATAATCGTTTGCATTTATAACTAGTATAAGTTTGCACTTTACGAACATTTTAGTCGTACGAAGTGTAGTAAAACAGCCCCTGAGCCATTAAATGGATGCATATAATGATATGTAACTTGTGTGAGTTGATGAAAGAGACAGGGGCCCGTTTCACTAAACTTCGTACCACTAAAATGTTTGTTCGTAAGTGCAAATTTAGGATCATCTGGAAATTTCAATTGATGGATTTACATGTATTGAGCATAGGCTGCATATGCAGCCTATGCTCAATAAATGTGAATCCAATATAGGTTTACAAGAACACATTGTTAATGTGACATTTACAGACTATCATATTTTTTCACTTACGAACATTTTAGTCTTACCAAGTTTAGTGAAACGGCCCCATGGTGAATGAGAGAAGGCGAGGAGAGCTACAGCCCGGATTTGTTCCTGGTTCCACAAACGAACGATTACCTATCGGTTATACATCGTTTTGACATCGTTTATGTTTTCATAATTGGAAAAAAATATGTCTTCGTTGGTTTCAACATGTCACGTTTACACCATGGAAAAACATAATTTTCTAATTAAAAACAACAAAAACGATGTGAAAACGATTGGTTGAAAGAAACTACCAGCGTTTAAATTGTTTGAAGCAGGATACTTAAGCGAAAATATCGTTTTCACGCATATAAAAACAATGATCGTTTCTATGGATATCGTTGTGCAAAACGATCGTTTTAACTTCGTTTTCCATTTGTTTTCGTTTCTTTCGTTCGGGAACATTCAACAAATCTTCGCCGTAGATCTCGTCAATAATGCCGTAGTTCTGCTAACGTACTTCGACATTAAGTGATGTGAATATAGGGTTAACTGTATTGTAATTATCAAATTTGCGGCGTATATCAGAACATAATAAGTCGGAAAATCTGTTTAATGGCGACGCGCTGATATACGCCGCAAATTTCAAAATTACAATGCGGTTAACCTATTTCTAATGCACTCCTTTACTACTGGCGTAGGAATACATATTGAAATAATTTGCGACCGTTCATCAACAATGATATACCTGTAATGTATGACCAACAGCCAATCAGATTGTGTGACATTTACAGCGTGCATTAGAATGCGATATTTTCATCGTGGAAAGACCTTGCACAAATGTGCATGACGTCGAAAGTTAACGAAATATTCAGAGCAAATGCGGAATGGTATTCCGCATTTGCTCTGAATATTTCGTTAACTTTCGACGTCATTTAATGTATTGGCAATTGTCTCAGGAAAATACATGTGCATGCACAATTAATTTACTGTTCGTGACATGCTGACTTGAGCGAGCAATTACTTCAAGAAAACTTCAAGAAAACAAGGTCATGCTTAGAAATGTGGGTTTCCGGTTTCCATTTGCGACTTGTTCAGGGGTTTGTGTACAAATTTCTCTATTTGTGGCTGTGACTGAAAAAAGAGGGTTTATGTGTTTTTAAACCAATGTATATCAGGGTATGGGATCACGTAGTCCATTGTTTACATTGCAGTAATGACGGCCCCCATGACGTCTCAGGTAAATGTTATTGTTCATCAATACGACTGCGATTTCTTCCTATATAACAAATAAGATTTACCTCGGACCTCATGTAAACAATAGACCACGTGATCCCATACCCTGGTACTTGTAGACACAGACCAGCCTGCGCGGATCAGGGTCTGCACTGTTCGTTCCTCTTTCAGAAGAATATCCATTGTGTTTCTACATATATATATATAGCTGAATATATATCTGGCTGCAGAGCAAGCTCGCAGATCAGGTGGCCGTTTCACTAAACTTCGTACGACTACAATGCGGCTAAAATTAGGATAGTCTGCCTGATACCACCGCGAGTCAATATCAATAAAATATATATTACTGAATGATTATATTTGTATAGTGGGCACTCGTATTCTTTATAACTGGTGTAATAGTGACACAATTATACACTTATTTAATTCATATAAAGAACATGTTGTGCTTTACAGTGGGCATGTACCTTTAAGCATATACATAACAAGTAGAGTACCAATATGATGTAACCGGAGTTCACACTGTAGTATGGACTTTTAGAGAGATATGACATTTGTCTAGCGTGTTGATTGTTAATACAGTGAAACCTCTCTAAACCGGACACCAAGAAAACATCCGTGATCTTATGTTTGATGATTTTCTTGGTTATTTATCTCGGATGATAATGTCTATTCATGAGTGCGATGTAGAACCGCCTATTGTTCACCCTCCATTATAGTTACACAGATGAATTTGATAAATATTATATTAAATCAACAAAATATTTGATTATACGCATGTACTCTATCAATAAAACATGGTACATGCAACGTAACTTCACGTGATTTCTGTCTCATTGAACACATATGACATTTTTTTCTCGTGAATACGATACACAATTACATGCTTAAGCAGGATTTTATGCATATCTTATAATAGATCACTTACAATGGAACATCATCATATAAATCACATTAAGGAAATGGAAATGGAAATGATTCTGAAGTGCTGTCAACGCATGTCGTAAATTTTTCTAAAGTGATGTCAAACCTTGTTTTTGATGATAAAAATGGCAAATATAAAATAAACAGCAGACGACAAAAAAAATAAGATAGCGGTCTAAGGGTTAATCCTTTCCTTTCGGAATACACATGTACGGGTACATGTATGAACCTTATTTAATATTTTATTTTTATTTTGTTATTTCTCAATGAAAGGATATGTTGTGACCACTCATTCGAACCGTCTCGACGAGACGGTTCAAATGGTGGTCTCGACATATACTTCTGAGCGCATAGAAACTATTTAGGCGGAGTGACCAGTTTTGTTTGATCACTCTCGCATTACGGCCATCTCTGTGTTCCTTCTAAAGGTACCGTATCTCAAAATACGTGATAATTCTGTTTTATTAATTCGTTCCCATAAAATCACAAATCGTTCCCACTAAGCAACAATTCGTTACCCCAAAATAAAAATTCGTCCCTCAATTTAACAATTCGTTCCCACGAATTAACAATTCGTTCCCTCAATTTAACAATTCGTTCCCACGAAATAACAGTTCGTTGCCACGATTTAACAATTCGTTCTCACGATATAACAATTCGTTCTCTCGAATTAACCATGATTGTTATATCGTGGGAACGAATTGTCAATTCGAGGGAACTAATTGTTAAATTGAGGGAACTAATTGTTAAATTGAGGGAATGAATTGTTATTTCTTGGGAACGAGCTAATAAAAAATATTCATATCCCCTGCGGAGCTGCGAACAATGTAACCATTTTCATGTTGAGGACACGCCATTGGGGTCCTAATTATAAGTGGACATAAGTACACGTCAACATAATTAGCGAAGCATTACCAAGGTGTATGATCACGTGGTTACAACAAAAACAACAAGTTACTGAAACTTCCAGAATCCCTCCGATTCAAAGTATTTATTAGTTTATGTTGTCTTTATTATGTAACGGATTTTGCTGAAATATGGCGCATTCAACGCGTCTTGTTAAGCTGCATTTGGTGGTCTCGGTACTTTGGCCCAATCTTCTGTCTTTTGTTTTTGCGAAGAATCGATTTGCGTGTCTACTGACACGGAAATCGATTCTTCGCAAAAAACGACATATTAAGTATGTTCCGAACTCCCGGAACCACCAAATTCAGCTCACGAAGAGGCGTTTCCTGCGCCATACTTCATACAAATCCGTTGCCTATTAAGGAAAATATAAAATAATACTTTCAACACTTTCAGCCATTGTTTTTGTTGTTGTAACCACGTGATCATGCCCCTTGATTACGGCTATTTCTATTATGTGCGTGGATCACCAATTGTCAATAAGCACAGTATAAGCTTCACTAACTAATTCCAAAATAAGAATAACGGTGACAAAAGACACGCAAAGGGGAAAATAAATAATCATCTGATAATGGACATTATCCCGTCAACACAGTACCGTGAAACATTTTTGATATCCTGTCAATTCGACATAATCACTGAGTATGAATATGTGCGGTGGCTGGGGTTATTATTATTTTCATTTTAAAGCCATTTGTAGGTGTTGACGGGATAAATAAAATAGTAGGTTAGTGTCGTGAATGGGAAAAATATCTGGCGCGGCACGGAAACGGGATGTGCTCGGCAGAGCCTCGCCCATCCCGTTTCCTAAGCCTTGCCATATATTTTTCCCATTCATGGCACTAACCTACTATTCTCTATGTCTTCACAAGGCAGAATTCACAGCAAAAAAAACGTGGACAAAAAGTATTAACTTATAAAAGCCGAGTCTGTCAGCAACTCAGCACCGGCGTAACATAATTGAAATGCCCCACTACTTAATTGAATGCCACAAAATGTAATTGTAATCCCGATTTTCCAGACAGATCGTTTGCTATTATTGTTGCGATTGTCAACGACTCGTCATACACAAATGGCTTGTATCCACATATGTGTCTGGGAGAAGTTGGGTATATGTTATTGCGACTAGGGTAGACCAGATCATCTTGCTCATCCACTCTCCGAGTTGAGTTTAGAGAGATGCTACTGTAGTTATTATGCACTCTTGAACCGATTCACCGATTTTTGTCGAGCCCGCCTGCGGTAAGTGAGACATAGTAGTGATCACAATGACTTCCGGGTGTCCATGCGTCCGTGCGTCCGTCCGTGCGTCCGTGCGTTTGTCCGAAATATGCGTTAAAGTTTTTAAATATCTTATATCTCTGCAGTACTAAGTCACATTGACTTGAAACTTCAAATGCTTATTAGTCATCATCCATATATTCATGCTGTGTCCCACTCATGCGGCCGTGATAAATGTGCGACTAGTCTAGATCCAGATCAGCCTGTGCATCCGCACAGTCTGATCAGGATCTGCACTGTTTGTCATTACATCAATGAAACACCCGTCATGTTTCTAACAAGCAATATAGATATATAGATCGCTACTAGGCTACAGGAGTGTGATATTTGATCAGGAGCTACACTGGTCCATATCACATAAGCCCCATTTCTCCAGTCACAGCTACAAATACACTATTATTGCATAGGTGTATGTTTAAATCTGGGGCCCGTTTCACTAAACTTCGTACGACTAAAATGTTCGCAAGTCCAAATTTAAGATCGTCTGTAAATTTCAATTGATGGATTTACATTTGAGCATAGGCTGCACATTCAGCCTATGCTCAATAAATGTAAATCCAATAATTGTTTACAAGAAAACATTGTTAATGTGAAATTTACAGACTAACATAATTTTGCACTTTCGAACATTTTAGTCTCACGAAGTTTAGTGAAACGGCCCCCTGGTATCTATGGTAAAATATATTTATCTCCGAATTAGGGGATACTAACTCCTAATTAGGAGATTTTAAATCTTAATCAGGACTTATTATGTCATAGGAGTTAATATCTCCTAATTATGACTTGCTATCTCCTAATTAGGACTTAGAATCTCATATCTATTTTTAGAAGCATTAAATGGCTGTCGGCATTCTATGTTTGCTACAGGTTTATTCGCCGAAACTCGTGTACTTATTACGTGGTAAATAAACTGAACTTTTATAAACGGTTATAATTTATATTTTATATTACCTATTTTGTTGTAAATGTATCAAATTAAATGTATGTCTCTATGATCCAAGTTGGTATATAATATGTATGTCTGCGACGATGTAATTAACGGACCCACACCTGTAGCCTATTTCATCAACATTGCAAAGTATACTTTACTAGCAAAGTATACTTTGAGGGAGTAATCATTTATTTTTCATGAAATGCATTATTTCATATAGAACTAACAAATGCATATATTTGATGATTAAAAGTATGCAGAATTATTATACTGAATTTATTACATTATCACAGCCAATTTGGCTGTGATAATGTAATAAACTCAGTATAATAAGAATTAATAAATTTATCATAAAATTGAAAGTTTCTCCCTCAAAGTATACTTTGCTATTAAAGTATACTTTGCAATGTTGATGAAATAGGCTACAGATCAATGAATGAATGATTGAATGGAATCATCGGTGTGGGACAGACACACTTTATTACTGTCTTGTTTCTGGCGATACCGTTTCTGTTCTTTCACTACTTTGATTTAGATATGGAATTGTGTGGGGAAAATAAACTTTCATTTACCATTGCCGGCCGGTCGTTTTAATTCGAATTATTATACTTTTTATATCAAACGTGAATTGTTGTTCTTGATATCAGGGGCGATAGCATGAAAAGGTTAAATGAAACAAGTATTTATACGAATATATATATTTATTGTAATGCAACGGTCATACTGTAAAATAGTTCGATACAACTGTTTATTAAGGTGACGCATTTAATTACTATAACTAATTTAAATACGTCCTGCATATCAAATGACCTGATCCAGATGCGCTTCTCTATCAGTAGATTAAATATTATTAAATGACTGGCTGTATTGAATAGCGGGCACCAGTGATTTTATATAACTGGTGGATTAGTTCATTTAAAGGGCCACCTATGCGAAGGGAGTTCAACATTTGATTCATTTGAAAGCATATATAATGGATCCTCTCTAAACAAGACACCAAGAAAACATCTGTGATCTTATTTTTGATGAGTTGCTTGATCATTTATCTCACGTGATGATGTCTGTTCATGATCGCATACACAACAATGGGTCATAATGATCAATTGTCTGATTGATGGTGAAACCTCACTAAGCCGGACACCCTGGGGACCTCCCAGGGTGTCCGGTTTAGAGAGGTTTCACTCGGTATAAACAGATGATATGAGATAGCCCGGAGCAGGAACACCAACTTTGCAGAACATGCACACATATGGTTTGCGTTCATCGCTCATCTTGGTGTTCAGCCTAGCAAGACATACATGCACTCTATCATTGCTCGTGCAGGACGGTCTTGAAGAACAGGAACATGCACGTGGTTACAACAACAACAACAAGTACTAAAACCTTCAAAAGCCCTCCGATTCAACGTACGTATTCTTTTATTTTGTCCTTATTATGTAACGGATTTTTATGAAATATCGCGCATCAAACGCGTCTTGTTAAGCTGCATTTTGTGGTCTCGATACTTTGGCCCAAACGTCTGTCGTTTTTGCGAAGAATCGATTCTTCGCAAAAATGACATAAGGATGTGCCGAACTCCTGCAGCTCATGAAGACACGTTTGCTGCACCATATTTTGATGAAATATGGCGCATCAAACGCGTTTTGTTAAGCTGCATTTGGTGGTCTCTGTATTTTCGCCCAAACTTCTGTCGTTTTTGTGAAGAATCGATTTCCGTGTCTCCGACACGAAAATCGATTCTTCACAAAAACGACATACGTTTGTACCAAACTCCATAGACCATCAAATGCAGTTCATTTTCTGCGCCATATTTCATCAAAATCCCTTGCATATTAAGGAAACTATCAAATAATACTTACTTTGGAGCGGGCGCGCTTTCAACAAGTTCAGCCCATTGGTGTTTGTTGTTGTTGTTGTAACCACGTGATCATGCCCATTGAACAAAGGAGAACACCACAATGTAATTGTATAACTACTACAACGAATCTTCCGATAGATTACATTGTGTCACTCGTTTCGCTGGGAGATAAAGGTCCCATCGGATAAAACAACGAGTACAATGACACACATTTCAAGCAAATGTGCTGCTCGACTGGAGAATATGGGTTTATGGCATTATCGATCGGTGTAGACCCAGTCCGCGCAGTCTGATCAGGGTCTGCAGTCGTCTCCATTCGCACCGTGAATAATGTGTGTAGAAAAAGCGGACACCAAAGGCTGCTAGAATGCACTACTGTCTGTTCCATGTTTTTCTGCCGACTTTTGGCTATTACACATATCAAATCTAAAACATATTTAAATGTAAGTAATTTTTCATCAATAATACAAAAGTCACCCCTCAATTTTTTTTTATTGTATGAAATTCCATCAGATTTTACTTTATGGGAATTTAAAATGCGGCTAAAAATAGATTTTTTTCCAAAATAAAAATTTGTGGCCCGATTTTCAAAATGTAACGTTTGTTTTCTTAGTTACATTATTTCCAATTTATCTCGCCACGTTTCGGAGTCAGTTTCCAAAATTGTTCGGTTTTTGACCCTCCTCGTCACTCTCGAGACCTTTTTTCCCATGTTAAATTCCCATAGGAAAATATTTTTTCGTAAATAAAATCAATATTTGTTGGAATGTTATCAAATAATATTTTTTTGTGGAGGGTGACTTTTTTTTGTTATTGATGAAAAAGTATTTACATCTAAATATTTTCAAAATTTAATGTGTTTAGTAGCCAAAAGTTCGTCGGCAGCAAAACGTGGAACAGACAATAGAAGACAAAAAGGCAGACTGGACACAAATGCCATAACTAAATATTTCTCCGGTCAACGCAACATATGGCAGAAGCCCAAAACACTATATATGATCGCATCTAAAACACCATGCACGTGAACTATGTCACGTGACCAGCATTATCATTATAATGCCACACAATGTCAAGATCTTTGAACACAATGACAGTATATTGCATCGAGTATACACTACCGTCTGCATTAAACTTGCCCCAGCTGCCAACGTTTATGAACATCTATTGGAAATCTCAATTTAAACAAGCAGTTATATTGGCTGAGCCTGAGCTGCATCACAGCTCAGACTCGGCCAATCAATCTGCTATTTACGCCTTCTGAGATAATGCAATTTACACCTACAGTGAAACCTATCTAAACCGGACACCCTGGGAGGTCCACAGGGTGTCCGGCTTATAGAGGTGTCGCTGTAAATCAGGCAATTGATAATTCTGAGCAATAATTGTGAGCTATGCGATCACGAACAGAGATCACCTGAGAAAAATGACCAAGAAACTCATAAAAAAAAGATCACTCGTGTTTTTCTGGTATCCGGTTTAGAGAGGTTTCCCTGTATTGGCAAGATTAGCACAGACGGTGGTGTCACAACAAGATACTGCCTTGTGATAGAGAATAGTAGGTTAGTGCCGTGAATGGGAAAAAAATATCCGGCAAGGCTCAAGAATTTCTTTATTTCTCATCAGAAGTATATGTTGTGACCACTCATTTGAACCGTCTCGCCGAGACGGTTCAAATGAGGGGTCACAACATATACTTTGGTTCAGAAATAAGGAAGATAGATAGAGAATAGTAGGTTAGTGCCGTGAATAGGAAAAATATCTGGCAAGGCTCAGGAAACGGGATGGGCGAGGCCAGATATTTTTTCCATTCCCGGCACTAACCTACTATTCTATTTATCCCGTCAACACCTACAAATGGCTGTAAAATGCAAAAATAGTATTGACTGGATATCAAAAATGTTTCACGGCACCGTGTTTCACGGCACATACGCACTGTGTTGACGGGATAAGTAAAGGTACATTCCCACTCAGTAGGCACAAACTGTTCTTTATATCAGAGATACCATCTGGGACATTTTCTGGCAAAATAAACATTCATTCACCATTACCCCACGTTTTGATTGGCATCAGTATACATTGTATATCAGACGTAAATTTCCACACTGATATCAGGGGCGATAAACGTGTTTCCTTAAAATGTTAACGGACATTACTATTTATTGTCTGTATTTATTTTTTGATGTGCAATGATCATACTTTATAATCGGTCGAAATTATTATTTTTTCAGGTGCCGCATTTAATTAGCATAAATAATTAAAAATGTCTTGCCTCATTTGCATCTGAAAATAGCCCGATACTACCGCGCGTCACTACCAGTAAAATAAACATTACTAAATTATTATACATGTACTGTATCTGTATAGCGGGCACTCGTATTTTTTAGAACTGGTGGAATTACAATTATACACTTATTTAATTCCTGTAAAGAACAGTTTGTGCCTACTGAGTGGACATGTACCTTTAAGTCAGTCAATTAACTGATTCACTGAGCGGACGAAAGAAGCAAATATAAATCATGATTACACGACCGCCTGCGCTAATCTTGCCAATATTTGTAAATAATTCTAGCACAAAAATATTTACACAATTCCCTAACATTTGATTGGCCCGTGGCAAGTCTCTGTCCAAAATTTATATCCCAGTAAACTCCCACGCCGAACTACTTTCCGTAACCGTGAGGCGCAGTTAAAATAATTCTTAAGAAAACGGAAAATAAACACATTTCCTTGATGAATTTATTTCAAATGATGGAATTATAAGGAATGAATGGCCTTTTTGTGAAATTTATCGGGGATATAGACTTGGAAAAGTCGCGGGAATACTGGACGAGGCCTTCCGGCCTTCGTCCAGTATTCCCGCGACTTTTCCAAGTTTATACCCCGATAAATTCCACAAAAAGGCCATTCATTCCTATAATATATTTGTTTCAAAATACTTGATTATTATGCTTGAAAGCACGCACCTTGTTTGGCTGAACCTGAGCTGAACCAATCAAACTGCGTGATTGCCAGTTGAATTTCTCAATAGATGTTCGGAAACGTTGCCGCTAGGCAAGTACTAAAGTTCACCTACATAGAGAATAGTAGGTTAGTGCCGTGAATGGGAAACATATCCGGCAAGGCTCAAGAATTTCTTTATTTCTCATCAGAAGTATATGTTGTGATCATTCATTTGAACCGCGCGAGACGGTTCAAATGAGTGGTCAAAACATATATTTTGGTTTAGAAATAAGGAAAATAGATAGAGAATAGTAGGTTAGTGCCGTGAATGGGAAAAATATCTGGCAAGGCTCAGGAAACGGGATGGGCGAGGCTCTGCCGAGCACATCCCGTTTCCGTGCCGCGCCAGATATTTTTTCCCATTCACGGCACTAACCTACTATTCTATTTATCCCGTCAACACCTACAAATGGCTGTAAAATGCAAAAAATAGTATTGACAGGAAATCAAAAATGTTTCACGGCACCGTGTTTCACGGCACATACGCACTGTGTTGACAGGATAAAAACCCACACTTATGTAAGATGAGAGCAAATGTAAATGTAAAAACGTCTATACAACAGTACTGGCAGAACCATAGATAGGAATTGTTCTTGGCGTGCATCTGCACATTTACCAAGCATAGCCATGAATACATAATTCCAGACCATATACCTCTAACATGAATAGTGATTAATGTGTCTTTTAATGCATATCTGATTTAAAACGGCGTTACAACTGAGATACCGGTAGTGTCCAATCAAACAGATATCAGGCAACGAAAGTACAGTGGAACCCCTCTAATCCGGACACTCGGGAAAATATAAATGTTTATCTTAGGTGTGTTTCGCTGCTATGTATCTCTGATTATTATGGCTGTTCATGACTACAAAACACTAGAACGTTTCATGAAGTGCACACATGTCTGATTTACAGTGGACCATCTCCAAACCGGACACCCTGGGGATCTCCCAGGGTGTCCGGTTTGGAGAGGTTCCACTGCATTACTAGTGTACAGTATATCATTGTCCGCTTTAAGGACTGAATTCATAGAACACC
>CM055278.1:8445579-8554224 GCA_029237695.1 Conchocele bisecta | reverse complement strand
GTGACTATATTTATACACACAGCATATAAATGGGAACCTCTCTAATCCGGACATCCTGGGAGGTCCCCAGGGTGTCCGGTTTAGAGAGGTCCATTGTAATTAAGCACTCCATGAGCAGTTCTTGTCATTTACAATCATGAAGATACACGACGGTGATATACATTACAGTGAAACCCATCTAAATGAAACATAATATAGTCGCCAGCGTGTCGGTTTAGACAGGTTTAACTGTACATGATCAGGCTGTGATTCGCGCATTAGTGTTAGATTCCATATGCACCCGTCTCGTGTCTACATGTACAGTGGAACCTCTCTAAACCGGACACCAAGCAAACACATGTGATCTTATTTTTGATGAGTTTCTCGGTCATTTTATCAGGGGATAATGTCTGTTCCTGATCGATCGCATAGCACACAACTATGGCTCAGAATGATCAAATACCTTATTTACAGTGAAACATCTCTAAGCCGGACACCCTGGGGACCCCCCAGGGTGTCCGGCTTAGAGAGGTTTCACTGTATATCACGTATACACCAAATATGCACAGGGACAGGCAGTACTGCCCACGTTAGTGTTCGAGTCAATGGGTAGTAGTAGTAGTAGGTCGGTGTATTTATAGTTGCCACCAGTTCGAAGACTATATGGGCCACTTTAAATACCTTATTTATGACGAGCTGTGTATTTGGGTGGTAAATGATGTTGTCTGAACATGAAAGGTGATGGTTATTATGATGATATGAACGTGTCTGGCCGATTCCACCGACGACCACTGATTGCATGCGGGGACTGGTGCGTTATGTTTTTTTTTGTGCTAGGCAGACCTAATGTATGCCATTGAATTTGGGGTGTGTATGTGTGTCAGACTGACAGCCTACTACCGCTGTCTTATATGCAGCTAACATTAATGAATAATGACAGCCTACTGCCGCTGTCTTATATAATAATAATGAAGGAACTGCAGCTAAATAGAGGAAGAATGACAGCCTGCCACCGCTATCTTATATTACTTTCATAAAAAAGAACGTTTCGTGTCTATATTACACGTGTTAGAGTCCCTGCATACCCGTCTCGTATCTATTTCACACGCAATATGCACATGGATAGGCAGAAAATGCGCACATTGGTGAAGTCCGTGTGTACCAGTCTCGGGTCTATATTACACCCAATATGCACAATAACAGGCGGAGTAGTAGTAAGGGAGTCAAAATGATACCACCTATCGTGGTATCGTTTATAACCCTCTATAATACCCCCACCACCCCCGAAAATCAAAAAATTGGTTAACGAGGAAAATTGGGTCTCCCGACAGCAAATTTATGAATTTTTGGAGAAAATAATTTTGAGAAGAGGGAGTCCCAATTATATTGGTAATTGACTTTTGAAAAAAGTCGAAATCATTCATGCAAGTACAATAGTTTATATTCCTCATTTTTCTTCTCCGATATAGCTAATTTATTTCGCAGATCAGCAACTAATTCTACCAGCTCTATTCTACCACGTTCACCTTTAGCCACCTGACAGCGTAGTTGCTTATGTCTACAAAGAGTTTGGGCACTAACGAATTTACAAGGGCATCTAGGGCATTGAAATTGTGGGGGGACACAAGGAAACTTTCTACGTCTCGCTAGATGCCTTCGTAGATAGTCTTTACACGTAAACGTCTTACAACAAGTCTCACACTCCATTATATATGTATATAAAATTTATCTGTTCAATTGGACGTCAAAAAAACATTATGTAAATTTTTGACGTCCAATTGAACAGATAAATTTTATAGGTTATACAAAAGTATATATACAAAAGTATAATACAGAAAATATGATAACGCCAGAAACTAGAGCAGAAATAGAAAGTTTGAGAAGAGAAGCCGAATCTCTAGGGATTACTTATAGTACACGGTTGAGAGTTAGGGGGTTGACACAGCTGATAAATGCCACAAAGAATGAGGCGTTTATGAAGCGGTTTACCCGCGCCTATAAAAGAGGGGCATTTACAAACATCTCACTAGCGGATGAAGTTGGTAACAGAATTCAAAAAGAAAGTATTGCGGAGTTAAGGGCTAGTGTAATAAAACCTTCAAGCACCAATAATTTGTCCCAAATTAGACACACAGGTGGCCCAATACAAAATAAAAGATCTCTCGTTCGCGCGATAGTGGAAACAGGTGAAGAAATATTGGGGGCTCACGATGAAACATTGGAAAAGTTAGAAAATGGAAGACGGGTAGTTACATTATCCTTTCGTAAAAACATTAACATTAACGAGTCTGAACGCATGTCCGAGAAACTCGCTCCGTATCTAACAACCAATTTTTATTTGAGATATTCATATTCTTACAAGCTAGAACATATGGAGGAAATTAAAAATGGAAAACCTGTAACTATAATAATGCACAAAAATCTCGGTGGTAGCGAACCACTATCATCAATGAAAACCGTTAAAAAATGGCTGTCAGATAAGGAGCAAACACGAATAATGTCCGATAAAATAGACAGACCGAATACAAAGTGGAAGTTTGTAAGATGGGTAGAGGTTTTTCGTAAAGCTAATACAGGGTAGTAGGGGAAAAGATTTGGGACTACAATCCAAAGAAGCGGCAGGAGGAGAACTTCCAGAATGGCTGAAGAATAAAAAAGGTATGTATTCTTTAGATAAGTATAATGACGACCTTTGTCTGTTCAGGTGTCTAGCTATGCATATGACAGATAAAAGACCCGACAGATGTACAGAAAAGGCGAAAGAACTTAGTAAGCAATATTTTGGTAGTAATGTGGTTTCAACCAATTCCTTTTTCAGATCTGAAAAAGGTTGAAGAGTTTTTTAAAATCGGTATAGAAGTATATCAACCCACCCAATGTAACGTATGGTGGTTGAAAAAGGTACCAGCGCACTATAAGGCAATAGGTAATAAACCAATGACAATAGGACTGTTTAATAATCACGCATTTCTAATAAAAAACCTATTAAAAACCTATCTAAAATTTACGCCTGCGATAATTGCAAGCAGAAATTCACGAAAGCGAGTAATATGAAGAGACACGGACCAAAATGTATGAAAGGTGAGACAAAAGTAGTATGTGATGGTAATTATTTAGAGCGCCCGCGTTCGTCGTTCGAG
Organism: Conchocele bisecta; assembly: GCA_029237695.1. Taxonomy (NCBI): domain Eukaryota; kingdom Metazoa; phylum Mollusca; class Bivalvia; order Lucinida; family Thyasiridae; genus Conchocele; species Conchocele bisecta. The sequence goes on along the minus strand of CM055278.1, from coordinate 8,551,105 downwards.
AAAGCGTTTCTACCCAAAAAGTTTTCTAACAGTTATGGGGCGATCGATTGGATGTACTCTGTGGAAAAGCGCGAGGGAATTCACATTCACCACGAACAGTGTGGACACGGGGGTGAAAGATGGATTTTAGGAGCTCCAGTAGATGGGTTACTGTCCAGAAACCAATACCGTATATCAATATCACGGCTGTTACTGGCACGGGTGTGAGATTCATGCAAAACATAGAAAAGAAGAACGCGCATCCAACTATGAGAAGAGATACACTTATTAGAAGAAGCAAAGAATTCAACCTAGTAGTTATGTGGGAATGCGAATTTCAAAGAACTGGTAAAGACATAAAGATCGGTTGCGACAATACTCTTTATCCATATCAGATAGTATACGATTTTGAGGCATATCTCAACCCAGAATTTGAAACTCTCGGTAATAATCTAGAGTATGAAGCCGAGCACGTTCCGGTAAGCGTTAGTATAGGAGATAATTTCTCAGGAACAGTAACTCATATTTGTGATAAAGATCCCGCAAAACTTATAGAAAAATTCGTAGAAGATTTAAAAGTCAGGGAAAAGCTATAAGAGAAGAAGTGTGGTCAAGATATGGGTTTAATACAGAACATTTACGTAAAAACCAAATCGCCAAGATCGAACAGTGGATAGAGCAAGTACCGGTTATAGGTTTTAACAGCAGTAAGTACGATATAAACTTAATAAAGAAATACCTAGTAGGCGAACTGGCATCAACAACAAAGAAAGTAATGGTCGGAAAACGTGCAAACGCAACAATATTTCTATTTACTCCAGAGTTTAGATTTCTTGATGTAATACTTTATCTAGGACCCGGTGTAAGTTACGATAGTTGGATAAAAGCCTACGAATGCAAAGGACAGAAATCTTTCTTTCCTTATGAGTGGTTCGATTCTCCAGACAAACTGGATTACCCAGGACACTACCGGATATAGAGAATTGGTATTCCAAACTATCTGGGAAAATGTTAATAGATGAAACAGAATTAAGTAAATGTCGTAGAATTTTCGAAGAAAATAATATGAAAACTTTCAGAGATTGGTTGAAATATTATAACGATTTAGATGTAGCACCGTTCCTAGAAGCGGTGGAAAAAATGTGTGAATTTTATAAACACAGAGGTGTGGATATTTTCAAAGATGCGGTAACACTACCTGGAGTAGCTATACAATATTTATTGAGAGGAACCATTAAAGAACACAAATCTTCAAAGACGATTATACCGGAGGATGCTCTATATGCACCAAAAGAAGAAACATACGAAATGATGAAGGACGCTCTAGTTGGCGGTCCATCAATAGTATTTACACGATATGCAGAAGCTGGTGTTTCAAATATTAGAGTGGGTTCCAAACCGTGCAAGGCTGTTTTGGGGTACGACGCAAACGCGTTATATTTATCTACGTTAAATAAAGAGATGCCGTGTGGGAGAGAAACTATACACCATATAGATACCCCACATAACCCTAAATTTATTAAAAAGTTTTGTAAAAGAGTTTTATCCGGAGACTGGTTTGGGTTTGCGGAGGTGGATATAGAAGTTCCACACAACTTAAAAGATAAGTTTTTCTAAATGCCCCAATATTTATAAACAGAGAAGTAAGGTTGATAAGTTTTCCCACAAACTCATGTTAAATTAAAATATTTAAAAGATACTGGGCGAACAAGAGGAGATGGAAAAAAATTGGTGGGATCTATGACAGCCACTAAAGTATTGCTGTACGCGCCACTGTTGAAATGGTATTTAAAACACGGCCTAGAAATAACTGGAGTTCATCGTGTTATAGATTATATTAGCGGAAAACCATTCGAATGGTTCGCAAAAGAAGTTACAGCCGCAAGACGAACGGGTGATGTAGAACCAAATAAGAAACCAGTAGCCGACATAATGAAATTATTAGGAAACTCGTGTTGTGGAAAAATGATAGAGGCAACGGAGAGACATTTAAATACGACATATACACAAAACGAAACCTGTGTTGACAAAGCATTAAGATCCGCGTATTTTGATGATTTGGAAGAGATAGGAGATGCGTACGAAATATCTTCAAGAAAACCCAGGTGTGCGGTAAAGAGACCATTCCATTGTGGAATAGCGGTTTATCAACTAGCTAAATTGAGAATGTTGGAATTTTACTACGAATTTCTTGACAAATACGTAAAAAGAGAAGACTTTGAATTAATACAGATGGATACGGATAGTATGTATATAGGAGTTAGTGGAAAAACGATAGAGGAATTGATTAGACCTAACTTACTAGACGGGTTTGAAAAAGAATAAAAGAAATGGTTGCCTTGGGATAAATGGAGCGAAAGAGAGCCCGGACTTTTCAAAATGGAATTTAGCGGAGATAGGGCGATAGCGTTATCTAGTAAGTGTTATTTTGTAGAAAAATTTAATTCTATTAATAAAAACTCTGCGAAAGGAATGTCCAAGAGAACTAACAATTTAAATTGGGATAGATATAAACGAGTACTAACCGAAACTACAGAAGATGGAAAACACATTATAGATGTAGCACAAAATAGGGGATTTAAAATGAAAGACGGTGTTATGAAAACGTACTGTCATAAAAAATTAGGACTCTCGGCATACTACGATAAAAGACGTGTGTTACCAGACGGAATACATACAGAACCTCTCTAATGATTTATTTAATAATTTTGAATTTTTTTTTGAAAATTAAAAATCTAAAGACTCTGATGATCCGGGGGTAGCTGGGTGTCAGAAGGCACCGCGAGAAGTTCTTCGCGAACAAACCCTCGAGATGGCCCATCATCCAAATAGTAGAGCACGGGCTCATCTGGCTTGGTAATAGATCGATCTAGATGATATACATTGAGAGACCACACGGGATCAGTCGCGCGGCGGCTGCCACCTTCGAGCTCTCCCGGTTGATAGAGGTACCGGACGTCAATATCTGATGGAAGCCGTTGCTCCTCTAAACCAACGGGTCGCCCGCGCGAGACGGCAGAGGGCTCGCTCGTCACCCTTTTAAACTTGATGGCATCTACTGGGCTTCTTACCTATCAATCTGGTCACCTCTCCGTTCAGTGCGGAGACCACGGCGGGCAGTCTGGCCACCCACTCGGTCGATCGCGAATGAGGGTCTACAAGTTCTTTAGCGTATTGGTGTCCGAACAGTCTCTCAGCCAGGGTTCGATTGAAGCGTTCCACGATCCCCTGGTCCCGGTGGATGTTGACGCGGCCGCGTCTGATAGAAACTTCGTGCTTAGACAATGAATGAGAGACCGCGCCCATGAACTCGCGGCCGGGATCGACCTGGAGAAGATTCGGCCATTTGAGAGGACTCCTCTTATATATTCGGGAGAGAGCCTCGGCCACCTCCTTAGACTCTTTAGTGGCCAACGGCTCAGCCCCCTTATAACGACTCGCTACGTCAACGACTGTCAGCGCGTACTTGTACGTCTTACGACCGACGCGATCGTGAGGGAGAAACAGGAGATCCGCTTGGTGAACTTGGTTCGGTACCGGCACGTCGAATTTCGGGCGCGGAATATTGTGAGGCGCGGGTAAATAGATCTGCCAGATGGCCTGCTTCTTGAGCCATTCCTTGACAGCGTTTTCTGAAACCTTGGTCGCCGCCGCGAGGTTCTTGATGGCAGCGAGTCTCCCATTCCAGTAGCCGCGGGGGCTACTAGTAAACGTGTTCGCTAGCTTGCGCGTTAGGCGAACCGATAGTTTGGTATTAAGTTTGCGCGTGTTCATCGTATGCGATGTATTCTAATATATCTGACAATCTCCAACATGCCCTCGCCAGATCGTCCGGTAACTGCGTCGATAATAATAAACCTTTGTTGGAAGTACAATCGCGATTGGGGGTTAAGTTCTGAAGGAAATTGGGAAAATCTAATCCCCCAGGATTGGTGGAGGAATATAACATCCGCTTTGCGAAAAGGGTGGCCGCTTTTTCGTCCTCCCGCCACGTCTCGAGAGAATCTCGGGCCAGACGAATCATACCCTTTGCACCAGCTATGCGGTGTTTAAGGGCAGTGTAGCCTACATCAATCATAGCAAAATAAAGTTCGTCAACTGACATCGTTCTATATATATATATTTATAAAAAAAGTTATTTAAAATAATTAATTTAAAATCTCGATTGAATATAGTAGCCGACGAGACCCACCACACCCATTCCCACACGCGATGAACGCGATCTCGCGGTCTTTTTGGGCCTCTGACGGTACATAGAAATCTGACAAAGTTGGGGCATCGCGATCCAGCGGCGCGAGACTTTTCTGCGGATAATGCCAGCGCGTACTCGCGGTTGGCTTCTTCAACGTTCTGAAAAGTTTGTGCGGCGTGATTTTCGCGGCGAAGCTCTTCATTGACCCAGTCAAGATGGGCGGTTCGTTTTTCCGACCACGCTTCCTTTGCGCTATTGAATTGTTCTACAGCTAAATCCTGACGCGTACTCTCCTCATCCGCGTTCGAGTTTTGTAGTTTAGAGAATAGAAAGTTGCTGCCGGTGAACGCAAATGCGTTTAAGAGCGCACCACCTATCATCATTGCGATTGAAGCCATTTATTTCCATATATTAACTGGTAGAATTCCAGCTTTAACTAGATAATCTCGGGTCCAAACTGCGGCCGCTACATCTAAGGTCGCGAGCCCTACATCTCTCACAGTAAAGTCCAATTTGGGAGCGGATCCTCCTAGGGCCATCTTTGATAGTCGAGCATACCCGATACTGAAACCCGATATCACCACGGCGTGATAAAGCGCATTCACTAACATTTTACCGTCTTGTTCAGCCATTATTGCATATAAAGGGGTCGCGATCAATGTTTAAATGTGGCGCATCCAATCGCGATTGGTGTTTCGTAACTTTCTTCTGAACACTGGCTGGTTGTTTTTTCGATAATATGGGGTATTTCCACACGCACAGGGCACCAACAACTGCCAGACCACCACCAACAACCCAACTCCAATTCACGAATTTGGGTGACAAATTCAAAGAATTTGGGTGTGCTTCCAATTCGTGAATTTGGGTTGTACTCAACTCTGTCTTCAGATGTTTTGCTGTCTCCGTCCCCGATTGCAACCCCAATCTCGATTGGAGTTTAGCCTCTCGAAGCTCGGCGAGTATTTTATCTTGTTTAACTTTTCGGGTGGCAGCCGCCGCCCGCCCAGCTGCCTGTCTTTTGGGATTTTTTATATGCGGTATGTCATCCAGTGGCGGAGTTGGGTTCGATTGGGTTGGAGCAATCGGGTTCAACTCCGTCACTCTCGCGTGTCTTGTGTCATCATTTTCAGGGCTTATAGTTCGTGGGCATATATGTCCAAATTGACAGTGTTTACCCGTGGTCAACGCGGTTGTCAGCGGAGCTAAGTACATTCCAAACTTGTGATAAATTGAGCAGCAGGCTGTTCTAAGAGTGTGACCTATAAAAGGGTCAGTCTCTAGATCGTCAATCAATCCCGCGGTGTTTGGTATAGGGAGAAGTATACTAACGGCGGTTTGGCGTACAAATGAATAGCCGCCGATCCGAGAGTTTTTGTCATCTCCGCTCCCAATTTGGATTCGTATCGCGCATCACATTTTTCGATCTCCGCATCTGACATCTTATCCACCTGAAAAACTGAGAGACGCCTACCGAGATAATGCTCCGATTGTCCCCCAGCAACCAGCGCAGCTAGCCGCTCTCGTCGCGCCGCATTTTCATTTTCATTCGGAGTCGTTGCACTCAACCCAATACCAACCGCCGATGGAGTTGATTCCGATTGCTCTGTCGGATCATTATCTATGTTGGCAGTCGGAGTTGAGGTTTCTTCTATTAGCTGATCGAGAAGTTCGTCGCAGTTAATTTTTCTTAAAATTAATTTAACTATTCTAACAAGTCTCATCACTTTAACATATTGGCAAGCGCACCACCAGATACTTATGATCACCATTATGCTCGCAAAAAAGCTCGCAGCGGAGCACCAAATTGTTAACATTGTTAACCATTGTTCAGCATTTGTTCAACATTTGTTAAGCATTTTTTCAGCATTGTTCAGCAATTGCTTAAGCATTGTTTCAGCATTGTTCAGCATTTGTTCAGTAATTGCTAGTTAATAATAAAATTAATTGATAACTTCGTAAGCAGTTGGTTGATCAGTCTTTAGCAAAAGCTTGGCGTGCTTAGTTTCCGAAAGCATCTGTCGAACCTCCAGGCGCTCCTCGCGCGTTGGGATAACGTCATTCTCTCGAAGACAGTCATCGAATGAGTCTCGGTCCTTGCAGTGAAAGAGGGCGACCCATTTCGTTTGCTCGCGCAGATCCTTGAGGACGGCGTTGTACTTTTGAGTGGATATCCATACGCTTTGCCTCGCATGGCGGCCAGAAAATGCGAGCTCGGAGAGCATGTCCTTCTTTTTGGTCATCGCCGCCTTGGCCGAGCAATCGTCAATCACGTATAGGGTGGGCTCACCCTGGAATCTTTGGTATAAACCACGCAACCAATCGTGAAGCCTATCACCCGGGTCAATAACGTATACCTCAGGGTCGGTCCATATCCACGGGCGCCGCTGATAACTATCGTTGTGCCGCACAGTGGGACACAGGATCACAATGTGACGAAAGGCATCGCGGTAGGACTCCTCGAGCAAGTCGAGGATGAAAACCGTTTTTCCACATCCTGTCTGCCCACATATTATGGCAGAGTGGGCATCTCCAATCGTGAATTGGTATTGATTGTTAATTTTCTTAATTAATTCTTTAGAATTATGTATTAATAAATCGTTAGATGATTTTTTTATTAAATCAGTAGATCGCTGATACGTATCGACCATCTTCGATGTTGAGTTGTGCGTCTGTAATTATATATAAGTACACGTTCAATGGCCCGGCTCCGTCCGCCTCTTTGGTTATCTGGATCGTCACACCCTCACTAGCGTTCTCAACTTGCGTACTTGCGTCCGACTACCGTGTATTTGGTCATCGTCGCTGGCTCGCATGTCTAGCCATAACGCGTATTTGGTATTCAGGAACTCTGCGAGGGAGACGGCCGAGAGATGTAGGTCTTTGGCAACTGCTGCAACCTCCGGAGAGCGCTTAGAGCCGGCAGCAAACTGCTTTCTTACTTCGTCCCACTGCTGGTGCGCGCGAAGACCCGCGCTGTAGAGTTGATTGGGGACTCCCTCGATCGTCACTCTACCTTCGTGATTTTGGGTTATAGAATCTGTCGGTTTTTCTAACACCGAGCGCTACCCGAGCCTCCTCGAACAGCATCAGTATACCTTTCATCGAGCGGGCGGGTACGTTGACGTTAATATTCCACAATGTGTCGCCTTTGTCTTTCGTCATCTTACGATGGCGAAGAACTCGGTCGTAAAGTATGGCAACGCGCCCGGCGTACTGGGTTCTGATCAATCGCGCGAGTTCGGGCATCGTGACCATGTCGTACTCCAGCGAAACATTGTCGATCGTATACGTCGATAACATGTCGCTGGCTATGATAACTCGGCGTAGTCGTTGAACGTTAGTTCGTATTCGAGGCGGTCAGCCAAAGCGCTCTGATAGTAGGGCATGTGACTCTCCAGCAACTCGAAGTCGAGCGGGATGTAGAAGCGGTTGCCGTAAGCGCCCGCGACCGCATTGTCACTCGCGTTGTTATCTACCTTGTTACCAGCCCCAATTCTAAGTTTGGTTACGTTCTTATTTTTGCTGGTGTCAATACCCTGATAGACAGCGTTTTCGCGCTCTTGCGCCGTCTTCCATAGGTCCTGATAACAATGGTAGACGTCGCTGTCGTCGATCGACATCACCTCATTACCAGAAATCTTTATCATGGTCTTCTTGACGATTGCTCGGCCAAGGTTCTGAACGACGGTTCGGTCCTCGTCCGTCGACGTCAGCGAAATAGTGAAAGCGAGGCGAACAGTACCCGGCACAATGACGTCGTTAGCTCCGAGGTTGGGGAAGCGGACCAAGAGCTGCTGGTTCTGGTCGATCGTCGATGGGTTGTTCGTAATAACGACACTCTGTCTCACGCCTTTTGCCCCGAGGGGCTCACGCAGTCTGCGGTATGGATTGAGTTTGCGACCGTATTGACTCGAAGACATAATTTAGTGAAACTATATTAAACCCTTATGGTTTTGTCTTTAATACATAATTAATTTTAAGAAAGTTATAAAGATGGATGATTTTAACATGGACAACTACGATCTCACTACGGGCGACCGAGACGATTACGTCGATGCGGATGAGGATGATTATGACATAGATGATTATAATGACGAAACACCCTTGATACAACCTCCAGTTCCAATCCAATCGGGGGAATTAGGTGGTGCTACTACTAGTCAAAGTCGGGAATTACTTGATGGAGCTGTAGACGACTACTACAACGGTTTGGCAGAAAAAGGTGTGGTCCCATCTGTCGGTCGCGACTACTCCAAGTTCGAATTGGATCTGAACGGTAGATTGCGACTAAAAGCATCAAATGTCCCGATCGTCAACACGATGACCGGTAAACCCCTAGCGATGAGCACCATTGCCGGATACCGGGGCGGTGGTGAAATCATAAGGAGCGAACTAGGATTTCCAGATTGGACGCGTAGTAAAACAATTATGCCTACCCGCGCTGTAGAGGTCCTACAGTCTACCGACGAAACGATGGCGAAAACGGCCGCCGATATAGAAACTGTTGACCTCAGCGAACTCCCTCGAGTAGCCACCGACGCTATTAACACGATGGAGCTCAACGAAAGTGAGATAGACGAAATACTCAGGACGATGGATGACCCATCGTTACCTCTTCGCGAACTCCGGGGACTCGATAAGGTTATGCAAACGGTCCGGGGCGAACTGGTCCGTAACCTCGCCAAACTCTCGTCGCTGGATGAACATATCGCGCTAGAAGAAAGAAAACTGGAGGAAGCCGGTGGCGATAGAGAATCTACCGAGCGGATCACCGAACGCCTGCGGTCGTTGCGGGATCAAAGAGAAGCTCGCTTGGAGGCTGCATCTACTAACCGTGAGACACTCCGCACCCAAATAAGTCGGATCCGCGAAACAATCTCGAGGGTCCTGAACGAGGAGACGACACTCGATGAGCGTCTTCGCACTCTGTTCAGAGAACAGGGCATCACGATAGCAAGCATCCTCGTTGCTATCAGCATGACTATATCGACCATAGTTCTAGCTTTCATTGGTGGTACCGCACCAGCACCCGCACCAGCACCAGCACCCGCTCCAGCACCCGCGCCATCAGGCGGAGCCAAGGAGTGGGTAAAAAAACAACTAAAAGCCCTCGCCAGTCTCCTGGCTAAATTAGCCGAAAAGGCGGCTGCCGCACTACCTGGACTGATCGGAAGTATAGTTTCTTACTTGCTATCTATATTATCAAAAACGGCCGGATGGCTAGCCAAAAATACTTGGGCTTTAATCGTGGCAATCGCCGGTCTCCTACTATTCTTCGCCAGAGAGTTCCTAAAACCAAAGCGCAAATAATCCGATCGCCACGAGGGCGACGACGAGCGCTAATTTCTCCTCCTCGTGTGTTGTGCTTCCAATTTCACCCAATCTGTGATTGATTGGTGTTTCTCAAATCGCGATTGGTCTGTTGATGGAACTCGATGGTGCATCCAATTTACGAATTGGGGGTACTGGGTTCGATTGTGTTGAGGGATGTGTATCCATTTTGTGTTTTGGGCGTTTTATGAAATCGGTTCCCTCAACACTGTTGAACCCGATCGTGTTGGGGGTGCGCTTGATGATATCCGTGTTCACGTTACCGTTGTGACCGATTTTTTGATTGGCGGTGGCGATTACCATCTGATTATTGTAACCATCAACCGGGTCGTCTCGTAGTATCATATTGCTCGGCGCCATATAAAGACCTATTCCAAATACATAGTCCACTGGGGTGCTGGCAGTCTGCAAAACGTCTTGATAATTCTGGATCGCCTTCTCCAGGTCCACCTTAGCTGAGATGGCGTCCTCTACAAGTGCCAAGAATTGTTTTTGTGCATCAAACGCCGTTCCCGTGCCCAGTATAGAACTGCGAGTTTGCTTCTGTGCGCCGAGGATGGCCCAGACGTACGTGCGAATAGATTCGTTGACGCGAGTAACCCCGGCCTGCGTGAACCCTAGACCCTTATCTAACATAAATGTGGTCCACGCGTTCTGAACCTCAGCAGCCTGCTGTATGTAATCGACGTGAGCCAGTTTCGGAGGTAACATTTTACAAGAAAACACGCCACAGTGCCAACCTCCAGACACTTCTGGCCCGAAAGTCATCGTCGCGGGGTCAAAATTCCCGGCGTTCCGACTGATGATGTGGTCACCGGAGTAATCGTGTCTAAAATCAGTCTGCGTCCAATTCCTGGACTGGCCCCGAATGAGAACGTCCCCGAGGCCGGTGGTGGTAGGAAATGCTTTCTGCCTCCAGTCCGCGTCTTTTGAAACGTTAAATTCGTTACACAATCTTTCAAACGCCATACGGTCGTATGCGTTGGAAATGGGATCCCAGGCGTCGTCTTGAGGTAGAGAAAATACTAGTTCTTTGAGAATCCTCCTAATAGTATAATACGTGTGAAAGTTGTAGACACTTCGGAGCATGACATTCTTGGATGTCAGATGGTCTTTATGTGAAACTCCACACCCGGATGTTGCGCACCATACAGCAAAATTTAGCTGGTTCTGCCAAAACTGCATCGGTGTGGCTTTCCACCCGTTTACCGACTCCATCGTAGTAATCTTGGGCAGCCTATATTTCTCAAACGTGTTAGGGAAATTGGTGGCAAAGCCACTGTCCGGTCTAACCGTTACGGTTGGGTGTACACGGTTGGGTGGAAAAACGTTGAAACGCTCGAGTTTATCACAACAGAAGTCGAGGACGTCGAGTTTTTCGCATCAGAACACTTTATAGATATGCCACATAGAATAGACGTAAATAGAGTCATAAGTCCACCAGATGCTATAGTACCTCAGGGTCTTTGGAGTTTCGGAGATCTCCAAGCTTTTGTCGCGGAGAAGATTCCTGGTGTAGTCACTCTCGCAATCTCGAAAGCCACGGGGCTCACGACATTGACCGTTGATAGGCGTTTAAGGATCTCACCGGGGTTGGGCTCACTGTTAGGATTTAAAATAACATACCCTTACAACGATGACGGAGTGTTTGATCTTGGCGAGCACGTCGGCACGACCCCGGTGAACTTCGCCGTCACGAAAACTCTCGGGGTGCACCTGGATCGGGTGAACACATCGTACAACACGGTAGACGGCACTCCCAGCATATTACTGAAAACCGTGCCCGCCAGCGACTGTTTCTATGGTGAGACCCTGACCTTAGACTTCCCACACCCCGAGATGAAAGTTTTGGAATCGGACACATCCACGAGTTGAAGATTTCTATTCTCGATGATAAAGGGCGAGAGTTGAAGAACGATTACCCGATTTCGGTAGTCCTAGAAATTTCAAATTAATTATTTAGAATTAAACGCATGTTCGTAATATATTATCAACATTATTGAAAATGAGTATATAACGGACCAGGTAGTTCTTCCGATTGGGTGACAAATTCAAATAATTTGGAACCGGCAGAAGGGGGATTCATCCGACAGAGGGCGACTTTTTAACTACCCACCCAAAAAACAAAGGCCTTGATCAATAGAACTATATCGAGGGCCACGGACGAGATTCACAAAAGTCTACTATCACAACTTAGAGAATATGCCCTGGCTGTGAATACACAAAGTCGTGAAGAAACGCATACGGAACTAAACGAACTAGGTAAAAAAATAACCAAATTTAGAAAAGAGGCCCGGTTGGGGATTGATAAAGCCCGAGAAGACCGCCAGGTTGACATTACGGCGGTTTATGATGCGTTGCGCTTAGAAGACTCTCTCAGCAAAGAAGCTACACTTGCTGAATTAGACGGGAAAATAATCGATTTTCGAAAAGAGGCCACGTCGGGTATTGAGAAAGCACGAGAAGACCACCAGGCGGACCTTACGAAGGCTTATGAGGTGTTGCGCTCAGAAGACTCTCTCATCAGAGAAGCGGCACTTACTGAACTACATAAAAAATAACCAAATTTCGAAAAGAGACCCGGTCGGGTATTGATAAAGTCCGAGAAGACCACCAGTCGAACCTTGAGGAGGCCATTGCGGAGGCTTATGATGCGTTGCGCTTAGAGAACTCTCATAGTAAAGAAGCGACACTTACCGAACTAGACGGTAAAATAGCCGAATTTCTGAAAAGAGACCAGGTCGGGGGTTGAGGGGGTCCGAGAAGACCACAAAGAGGCCATTGCGGAGGCTTATGGGGCGTTACGCTCAGAGGACTCTCTCAACAGAGAAGCGGCACTTACTGACATATACGAAAAAATAACCGAATTTAAAAAAGAGACCCGGTTTGATCTTGATGGAGTCCGAACGGGTATTGAGAAGCCCGAGAAGACCACCGAGGCGGATATTACGGAAGCTTATAGGGTGTTGCTCTTAGAGGACTCTATCAACAGAGAAGCGACACTTACCGAACTAGATGGAAAAATAACCGAATTTCAAAAAGAGGCCCGGTCGGGGGTTGAGAAAGCCCGAGAAGACCACAAGGTAGCCCTTGCGAAGGCTTATGAGGTGTTGCGCTCAGAGGACTCTCTCATCAGAGAGGCGGCGGTTGCTGAACTAGATGGAAAAATAACCGAATTTCAAAAAGAGGCCCGGTCGGGTATTGATAAAGCCTTAGAAGGCCACCAGGCCACCAGGCGACCATTACGGAGGCTTATGATGCGTTGCGCTTAGAGGACTCTCTCAGCAGAGAAGCGGCACTTACCGAACTAGATGGAAAAATAACCGAAGTTTCTGATAAACTGAAACATGATCGTATAGCCGCGACCAAAGCTCTTGAGGAGGCCTCTTATGAGATTCGTACTGAGGCATATAACGCAAACAGGGCGCTTGCCGGAATAGTGAAAACAATGAAAACACCAAAACGTGTCATAACAGTTTTCTTTGGGCTGAGAAGCGGGGCCCATTGGTTGAGGGGCACTATGAATATTCGTTCGGTGCCAAAGCGAGTAATAAATATGGGGGATACACTATGACAGCCGCAGGTGAAGTTATCCAAATGGCGGTCTGCTCGGTTAATGCTAATGGTAAACCTGTGGGCGCGGTCGCGATAAATATTGTAGTAGATGGGGAAGAACGGGGGATTGGAGTCACTAAAATCTCTGGAGATAGTTCGACGATTGTTTCGTTCGCCGGTAATGATCGAATTAGACTTTCCCAAGGTAGTGTTATTAACTTTGTTACGAAAATCGGTGACTCAGAGAGTTCTTCCACTATTGTCTCATTGTTAATTGAACTTATTGTGTAAATACTAATATATTGAAATAAATTTGTAAATTTAAATATGAACGAATCAACGCTTCCAACGTTGTCAATACCACTCCATCAACACTGTGTACAATTAACGAAAGAAGTTCAGATTTTAGGTTGAATAATATCGTCGCTATGCAGGTATTTTAGTTAGAGAATATACAAATAGAAAAAGAAACGCTAAAAAATATAGGCGCGCGGTGAACATGGCTGAAGTATCTAGCACGGCTCTGGCGAGTGTTTCTGTGTTGTGTGGGGCGGGGACAGCTGCAACTATATCCACCATTATAACGGTTCCCGTAGCGGGGATTTTATGTGCGGTGTCGGCCGTTTCTGGGTTGTTGTGTATGGTAATTAGGGCGTCGGGTGGAAAACTCGAGAAAAAAGGTAGAAAACATGATAGAATATCCGTTCTCGCCAGGTCTAAGAAAAATAGCATCGACGTTATGGTGTCCAAAGCGTTGGCCGATAAGAAAATATCAAATTTAGAGTTTGAATCCGTGGTGGAAGAAATGCGGAGATATGAAAAATTAAAAAATGTGATATAAGAATCAAGGCACGCGCCACCATGCCCAAGATTGAGTGTACTGATTGGGATAAATTTAGGGAAAAACTTGGAGATAAAGTCGGAAGAAATGTTACAGCACCATTGTGATAAAAAATAATTAATTTTCTTATATTGGTGCAGTAAACAAATTTACATACCTATGCAACATGTGTTTTTCACTGAGAATTACGCCGTAATCGCATAACAAATTCAGTCTAGGATTACACTGTACACACCGTCTGTATAATTGATACACTCGGCTCTGTTTACCTCGGCTATCAATTTACGCATGGTTCATAACCCGTGTAATTGAAACATTGTCGTAAATCGATAATTGTACAACACTAGGTAGTGTTTATCATAACAGCCTTCGTGGTCGTGTGGTTAATGCGATAATCTATAGAGACGAGGGTCGTGGGTTCGCGCCGCGGTTGGAGCTAAACATTTTTATTTATTTATTTCTATCCCTACAAATGTGGTCGCTATGGTAAACAACTGCATGACAACGGCGTTCGGAGTCCGACCGCCGTTGTCATGGTAAACAACTGCATGACAACGGCGGTCGACTCCGACCGCTCGAGGTTGATGAAAAATAATTTCAGATAGCCCGTTTACATACCTTCGATAAGAAAAATACACTCGGCTATAAATTAATTAGTAGTTTTTTTTTTTCAATAATAATTTTTCAATATCTTTATAAGCGATATCGTAAAAATGTACATTCGTAAACGAATCGTTGGGTTTTAATAGTTTTATATAATACGCCTTAGTTTCATATCCGATACGCATTATCTGTCTTAATGTTCGTATTTGCCTCTTGTATGTTGACATAATTGCCGGTATAATATTGGAAATGTAACGTTTTTATCGGAGCGTAATAAATTACGCTGGTATTTCATGTATTCGATATCGCCTAGTGTTCTCATTTTATAGAATTTATATACAGGATTATAACCCCCGTATTCTTCGTAAACTTCTTCAACACAGTCATTAAAAATTTGCAATTCAAATTGTATTGTATTATCCATTTTCTCTAATAATATTGGTACTCGTTTTTTTTTTCTGTTCAATTGGACGTGAAAAAAACATGATGTATTTATGACACCAATATATACTTTCAAAAGTCAATTACCAATATAATTGGGACTCCCTCTTCTCAAAATTATTTTCTCCAAAAATTCATAAATTTGCTGTCGGGAGACCCAATTTTCCTCGTTAACCAATTTTTTGATTTTCGGGGGTGGTGGGGGTATTATAGAGGGTTATAAACGATACCACGGTAGGTGGTATCATTTTGACTCCCTTACTACTACTGGCGGTAATGCATATATTAGCATCAGAGTCCCTCTGCACTAGTCCCGGGACTATATTGCACCCAATAGCCGAAGGAGCTGGCAGTAATCCGCACATTAGTGTTAGAGTCCCTGTGTTACGGGGCGCCATGCAGGACAGGTTAATTATGTGTACAAAATTGAGTTTTGTAACACTAAAAATCACAAAATTCAATTCTGTGTCACAAAATTCAATTCTGTGTCACAAAATTCAATTCTGTCAATTCTGTGTTACAAAATTCAATTTTGTAAGACAGAATTGAGTTTTGTGAATAAAATTCAGTTTTGTGGGACAGAATTCATTTTTGTCCACAAAAATTAGTTTGCGTAGGATAGTCTATGTCATCTCTACGTTGATTGGTTGAGATCGGTCTTAGTCCATTTTACTAGATGGTGGAGTACACTTGCAGGTTTAAATATTTCAATGCGAAAATATAACCCAATATATCAATATTATACTTCTTTATGGACAGTTATTTTGGTTATATTATGATTACAAATGAGTGGTCACACCATATAAGCATATATACTTTGAAGGAGAAATAAGAAAAATATTCAGAATTTTCCCTCAATTATGTAAACAGGTCAAACATAAAGTAGCCGGGACATAGCTAGACCTGAGAGCATGCCCATATATAGAGAATACCAGGCTAATGTATTTGGATATCAAGTTTATCAGGCAAGGCTAGGAAACGCGTAGGAATTCCGAGGCTTGCCGAGGAATTCCTACCGTTTCCGAGCCGAGCCTGATAAACTTGATATTAAAATACACTAGCCTGGTATTCTATTTATCATGTAACGTTTTATGCTCGAAAATGACATTAGATGACGTCGTATTCTAACAGTAGATCTAACCTTGTGAAACAAATGGTATTGGATCTGTGTCTACTAGTTGCGAAGTTACGTGTTCGCAACTATGTGTCTACATGCATTATTTACAGTATACACCATCTTAGTATCCATGGTATCTACACAAATACTACAAATGGTTTCCTCAAATGGCCCAATACACACATTCTGTTTATAAACACAGACAGCAGCCAGAACACAGGCCACAGAGCGTGTATTATTGATTTAACTGGGGCAGATGTACCTTGCGATACACAATACATGACGTCAGTACTCACGGGAGATCTACATGTACATGAATTATGTGTACAATTATAACGCAAATGAGTTTAAATACGAATGAGTTTGTCAACGTTTGACTGTTTGGAGATAGTTGAAGCAAAATGGCAGAATGAGAAATGAATCATCGGCAGAATGAGAAATGAATCATCGACATTGAATGTGTAGATCGGCGACCGTGACCCATTTCTCCAGTGCAGTTTCTGACCAATGGTAGTCCGTCTTACATGCGTGTGCAGAATTGACAGAATTGAATTTTGTGACACAGAATTGAATTTTGTGACACAGAATTGAATTCTGTGGCACAAAAGTGAATTTTGTGGCACAAAAATGAATTTTGTTGACAAAATTGAGCCATGTCCCACTTGGCGCCCCGTATGTGTACCCGTCTCGTGAACTTACATCTTAAACGTACATACCCACTCAGTAGGCACGAAATGTTCTTTATAGGAATTAAATAAGTGTATAATTGTGTCACTATTCCACCAGTTGTAAAGATTATGAATGGCCGATATACAGATATAATCATTTAGTAATATTTATTTTACTGATAGTGACGCGCGTTGGTATCAAGCTACTTTCATATGCAAATGAGCCATGGTATTTTTTAATTAGTTATACTATTTAAATGCGTCATCTGAAAATATAATAGTTTCGACAGATTATAAAGTATGATACACATGTAATTGCACATCAAAAAATAAATACAGAGTTTTAATAATAATGTCCGTTAACATTTTAAGGAAACACTATTATCGCCCCTGATGTCAGTGTGGAAAGTTACGTCTGATATAAAATGCATAATAATGCCTATTATTACGTGTGGTAATGATGAATGAATGTTCAAAAAGCCGGAAAATGTCTCAGATGATGTCTCTGATATAAAGAACAGTATGTGCCTACTGAGTGGGCATGTACCTTTAACGCAATATAAACATTACAAAAAAACATGCATACAAATGATAAGCATGTTTCAAGTCGGCGTTCGTTTTGAATTTAAATGATATGTCGGACAGTTTGGATTTTAAATTATATAAAACTTCATGTTCCTGAACATGCGTTTGTCTGTAAACCATTTCAAAACCATACTTATAATTATAATTTACGCACTTTTCACTAATATGGTCAAAATTATATTATTTTGGAGGCCCCCTTGATTTTTATGTTTTTATGGCGACCATTTTGAATTTCAATATTTATTATTTCCGAATTCCTATGCTAGAAAAAAACGAATTAATCTAAACTGAATTTGAATGACCAATTACAGCCATTATTAACATCATCCATTAATATAGTCCTGAGGAGTTTTGCTAAAATGATGGAAATGTAGTATAACATTGTTTTTTTTTATTGGAATTACTTCATAAGGGTCTTAGATGACAATTCTAGGTTATTGTGCAAAATTTTACCCGGTGGCATTTTTTTAAATCCAAGATGGCCGCCATCATCTCATGAAATTTCTAAGTTTTCAACCAGTATACATGCAATGCAATGTGGAATTTTATTATCAGACCAATACCTTAATTTTTGAAAACAATATGGCCGCCATAAATCGTCAAATATGATTTTCACATCCATATTTTCTGGTACCATACATTCTAGCCATGTTTTCAGACAAAATTGATGCAGATAAATAATTACTTATATACTGAAGCCATATGCCGGCCATATTTGATTTTGTTTTATTCTTGCTTTATCGGATCCAGCATACCTGAAAACCTAGAATTCGACACTTAAATCCAGGAACCAAGATGGCGTCCAAAATGGCCGCCTAAATGACAAAAATGTATAACTAAATTCTAAACCAATCAGTAATGAATATTGTTAATTTACATTCTAAGAAGTAATTCAATCCAAATTGCGTCCAAGATGGCAACCAACATCTCTTAACTCTCTAAACTGAGCAAACATGTGGAATATTTTGAATAACTATATTCAAAGTTATTAGTTGGACTATTATGCGACATTTCAACTACGCAATACATTTAATACATAATTTATGTATTATATTATGTAATGTGATATTCAAAATTGCCACTAAATTGCGATAAATGTCACAAAGTAACGCAAATCTGTATTACAATATATACATGTAACATTAACTCTAATTTGACTTTGTTATATGGGTTATTATAGGAATGAATGGCCTTTTTGTGGAATTTATCGGGGTATAAACTTGGAAAAGTCGCGGGAATACTGGACGAGGCCTTCCGGCCTTCGTCCAGTATTCCCGCGACTTTTCCAAGTTTATATCCCCGATAAATTCAACTAAAAGGCCATTCATTCCTTATAATTCCAGCATTTGAAATAAATTCATCAAGAAAATGTGTTTATTTTCCGTTTTCTTAAGAATAATTTTTTAGCCTGACGGTTACGGAAAGTAGTTCGGCATGGAGTTTACTGGCATATACATTCTGGACAGAGACTTGCTACGGACCAATGAAATGTTAGGGAATTGCGTAAATATTTTTGTGCTGGAATTATAAGGTGATAATTGAACTGCGTAATTCACATAATGCATATTTTATTTATTATACAATGTAAACTGATATTCAAGATGGCCACCAAATTTAGATAAATATCGCAAAAGTATGTATATCTATATACGTCAAATCAGCACAGGGTGGTGAAAAAAACATTTTTTCATTGTTGTTTATGCTTGAAACATGTTGGCAAAGTTAGTTCTCTGCAGCATGCTCAAGCATAATTACGTTCGTAACTACGTGCATACAATTGATGTGTTATTGCCGGTCATGCGCAATGGAATTATGTTGGCTGTATGTTGCGCTACCATTCCAATTAAGCCATTCATTTAATACATATTTTATTGTATTGTATTGTATAATAATGTGACAAAACGTACTATCCGGCATATTGGAACTGGTACATCGAGTGTGAATAAGTAGGCTCAATAACCACCAAGGATCGGAAAATAATATCATCATTGGAAGAACTAATTTGCATATGCTGTTAAATAGCTAAATAGCAAAATTATCAGCAACATGTACACAACACATCAGTGCATTCGCAAGACCCATCCCTAAATGACATGAGCTGTTGCTGTGACTTTATATTCACTGTATTCACTTTTTATACCGGGGTGTATGTAATTTCAACTGAATATATGTGTTTTTCTATCATGAACACAATAGTGCTGTACGAACTATGCTTTGGAAAACAGGGGCCTGTTTCACTACATTTCGTACGACTACAATGTTCGTAAGTGCAAAATTATGATGATTTGTAAATTTCACATTAACATTGTTTTCTTGTAAACAATTGTTGGATTTACATTTATTGAGCATAGGCCTATGCTCAACAAATGTAAATCCATCAATTGAAATGTCCCGAATTTGCACTTTTTATGTTAAATTTGAACATTTTAGTGGTACGAAGTTTAATAAGTGAAACGGGCCCCAGGGTGTTAGACACGTTCATGTATCAAGTTTATATACAATGTTTACTATATCAGCTGCTGTTATGTATGCATGTTTTTTTCTCTTAATACATGATTATCAAAATAGCATACTATAGTATTGACTAACAAAGATCCGTCTTCATTGTGATGTTGTACTAAGCTACAGTGAAACATCGCTAAACCGGACACCATGTGAGGTCCCCAGTGTGTCCGGTTTAGCGAGGTTTCACTATAAATCAAGCATTTGATTATTGCGAGCCATAGTGAAGCGCTATTCAATCACGAACAGGCATCATCAACTGAGATACATGACCAAGATCACAAATATGTCTTATTGTCCGGTTTAGAGACGTTACACTGTATATAATAAGTGTATCAATGATGCTGGCCATCTTGTGATCTACATGGAGCGATGTACAATAAATATGAATGAGGGATGATGTTTAAACGTATTCTTTTATTTTTTCCTAATATGGCGCATCAAACGCGTCTTGTTAAGCTGCGTTTGGTGGTCCCGGGAATTCGGCACAGACTTCTGTCGTTTTTGCGAAGAATAGATTTCCGTGTCTACCGATGGCAACCATATTGTATGTTCCCATTTTGTGGTGAAAGCTCACCTCACCCTGGAGAGTATGGGAGAACTGTGTATGTTATTTAGGAGGCGCAAAGCAAGTTTGATACACATGTTTCATTTATTTACTATCTTTGTTAGAACCTCGCCAATTTTGAGCTAGGGTTATTGAACTAAATCGAATTTAACCCTTACAATGCTGAATTAATTTGTGTCGTCTGCTCAATATGTTTTATGTTTCCATAAAAAACTTGGTTTGGCAGATGATTCTAAAATGCTGCCAAACCATGTTTTTACTGAGAGAAAAGACAAAATATGAATTATCAGCAGACGACTAGTTTCGGTTCCCGCATTCTAAGGGTTAACGGTTGTTTTGGTTAGAACATACGAAATAGTTTTACTATATAATTTAACCGAATCCCATCCAATAAGGCCAGTCTCTCCTACTTTCACTATTCCTATGTATGCTGTGGGACCTACTTGTACATGACCTGCAGCCAGTCTGCACTGGTTCTGGTGTTAACGCACCCCAAAATGTTCCCCAAGTGAAACTTGGTAGTAATGGATCAAGATTTGCAAGCAAACTGTGTCTGTGACCTCAAAACACCCGCACTATTTGTTGTTATACTGGACTACTTTTCCCCCTTGGCGACTGCGCACAGAATTGGTATCAACATGTTGTACAGTAGCCTGTTATTTTACTTACCATGTACATTGGTGCTGCTCTCAGCACCGGCGTAAACAAATTTACGTCGAAAAATGCACCGGTTTCATGACGGCTCTGCTATCGCATAACGACGTGTTTCATCTTGTAAAAGGCAAATTTCTTGCGACGGTTACTAGACGATAATATGATTATGCAATATCGTCTGCATGTAGCTCAACAGGAATGCGTCAGGAATCCGGCGCCTATTTCGACGTGAAACATTTATAAGCTGGCACGGTGTACATCATCAGTGACGTAACGCTTTATGCTATTTGGCTGTAACTGGAGAAATGGGGCGTATGGGATATGCAACCAGTGTAGCCCCAGATCAGGCTGCGCATCCGCGCAGTCTGATCAGGGTCTGCACTGGTCGCCATTCAGTGAATGAAACACTCGATATGCATCTAACTTAGTGTTGACCCTTATCAGACTTCAGGAGTTCGCTAGAAGATCCTAGGATCTGGGGGCCGTTTCACTAAACTTCGTCCGACTAAAATGTTCGTAAGTGCAAACTTAGGATCGTCTGGAAATTCCAATTGATGAATTTACATTTATTGACTATGCAGCCTATGCTCAATAAATGTAAATCCAATAATTGTTTACAATGTACAAGAAAACACTGTCAATTTGCAATTTACAGACTGTCATAAGTTTGCACTTACGAACATTTTAGTCGTACGAAGTTGAGTGAAACGCACCCTAGATCTGCGCCCCATTTTCCCAGTCACATCCACACATCTGCTTGCTAAATGTTTCACTATTGTCTGTTTCACGAAACCTGCCCGAATGTTACGGCCATGTGAACAATTCAAAAACAATCTTTTTCATATAATATTTAATTTTATAACAAGAGTTGTCAGAAGACAACGAAGCTCGCCTCTTGGCAGCCTTCACTCAAACTTGGCACAGTTGCATAAAAAAACATGAATATTATATAACTTGACCTTGGGTTAAGGGGCGTGCGATGGACCTTGACATTGGGGTCAGTGGTGCAAGGTGGGTCGTGGGTTTGCTATAGCATAATATAGCATATTAAGATGAATGCATGTATGAAATATCAATGCGCTCCCTGAAAATAGAAGTAAAACAAAATTTAACCCAACGTTAAGTTTATGAACGCACTAAGTTGGTGATTTCCTACAGCATGATAGTTATTCACATGAGGAATGCATGTATGAATGTGCTAAGTGTGTGACCTTGACCTTGGGGAAAGGGGTGGGGGTGGGTCATGGATTTGCTGTAGCACAATAGAGGATCATCAGATGAATGTATGTATGAAATATCAAAGCGTTCTATGTAATGAAACATGCTAGGTTTGTGACTTTGGCCTTGGGGTAAGGGTTGGGTGGTGGATTGTGGATTTGCTACAGCATGATAGAGGGTCATCTGAGGAATGCATGTATGAAATATCAAGGCGTTCTATGCAAGGAAACATATGTTGTAAGACATTTACCCCAACGTTAAGTTTATGAATGTGCTAAGTTTGTGACCTTGACCCTGGGGTAAGGGGTGGGCGGTGGGTCCATGGATTTGCTATATCACGATAGAGTATCATCAGATGAATGCATGTATGAAATATCAAGGCGTTCCATGAAAGGAAACAGATGTTATAAGACATTTACCGCAACGGTAAGTTTATGAATGTGCTAAGTTTGTGATCTTGACCTTGGGGAAAGGGGTTGGTCATGGATTTGCTATAGCACGATAGAGTATTCAGATGAATGCATGGGGGGGGGGGGTCTTGGGAGGGTTGTTGTCATGATGCTATGCCGTGCTCAGGTTTTAAAAAGGGTGGTGCGTTGGGGTGTCATGGTTTGCGACATAGAGTATCATCAATGCAGGGGGGGGGGGGTCTTGAAAATGGTGCTTTGGGGGGGGGGCAGATGGGGGGGGGGTCTGAGTATATCATGTGCGTCTTGGGGGTGGTGCGTTGGGGGGGGGGGTCATGGATTTGCTGTAGCACAATAGAGGATCATCAGATGAATGCATGTATGAAATATCAAAGCGTCCCTGTAAAGAAACAGAAGTTACACAACATTTACCCCAACGTTAAGTTTATGAACATGCTAGGTTTGTGACTTTGGCCTTGGGGTAAGGGTTGGTGGTGGATTGTGGATTTGCTACAGCATGATAGAGGGTCATCTGAGGAATGCATGTATGAAATATCAAGGCGTTCTATGCAAGGCAACAGATGTTATAAGACATTTACCCCAACGTTAAGTTTATGAATGTGCTAAGTTTGTGACCTTGACCCTGGGGTAAGGGGTGGGCGGTGGGTCATGGATTTTCTATAGCACGATAGAGTATCATCAGATGAATGCATGTATGAAATATCAAGGCGTTCCATGAAAGGAAACAGATGTTATAAGACACTTACCCCAACGTTAAGTTTATGAATGTGCTAAGTTTGTGATCTTGACCCTGGGAAAGGGGTTGGTCATGGATTTGCTATAGCACGATAGAGTATCATCAGATGAATGCATGGGGTGGGGGGGGGGGGGGGGGGGGGGGTCTTGGGGAAAAGGGTGGTACGTTGGGGTGGGTCATGGATTTGCTATAGCACGAGTATTATCAGATGAATGCATGTATGAAATATCAAGGTGTTCCATGAAAGGAAACAGAAGTTATAAGACATTTACCCTAACGTTAAGTTTATGAACATGCTAAGTTTGTGACCTTAACCTTGGGGTAAGGGGTGGGAGGTGGGTAAAATTAAAGTATGAGCCTTCTTTTTATTTCGCAAAATTTTGTCAAATATTGATTTTATTGCGAAAAAAAAGTATTTGTCTATTGGAATTTAACAATGGTGAAAAGGAGGTGGAGGAGCTGTGGGCGGAGTCAACAAATGAAATAATTTGGAATTTGACTCCGAAACCTGGCTAGATAGCTTGGAAATGATCTAACTAAGAAAACAAAAGTTAAATTTTGAAAATCGGTCCAGTATTTCTGAAATTTGAAAACTTGCTCCATGTTACATCTTATTTTTTTGCCATAAAATCGATATGGGACCAAAATGCACTTCACTTAAATTTTGCTTTAATTGAATATTATTGAAAACATATTGTTTTTTATATATGCACGAGTTCCGCAGCGTGCGATATTGCGACTTTATCACATCTTTGACATATTTCCCGGTGTTGTTTCTGTATTAACACCGCTCGTGTGCATGGTACATGTATATACATGAAGAAGTGATAAATACGTTAGATCACGTTTGTCCGCAAGTACGAGCGATAATCCGCTCGCTAAGGCTCACGGATTATCTGCTCGTACATGCGGACGAACCGTGATGTAACTTTTACTTAGGATCCCGTTGTATATAATAATTGGCTATATGTGACTGGAGAAATGGGGCTTAGTGGTTTTGTGACCAGTGTAGCTCCTGGTCCAATAGCGCACTCCTATAGCCTGATAATTCACTATATTGTTTGGCTAGACGGGTGTTTCATTTCATTGATGGAGTGGCGGACAGTGCAGATCCTGATCAGACTGTGCGGATGCACAGGCTGATCTGGATCTACACTGGTCGCAAAACCTATAATCCACATTTCTCCAGACACAGCTACATTTATAAACTATATATGTACAAGGGTTTTAGCTCGGGTCGGGCACGACCACGTAACAACTTCAGCTCTTTTATTAAAGATTAAATAAATAAACATTTTGCTGGAAAATTCACACGTCTATTTGGAAATTATGATTATCTTGCTACATAGAACATACGTAGATGACATACGTAGATGACACATACGTAGATGACGTCACGTGGCGTTACCGAATGACGTCAGTGTAATGACGCAACGTAAACAAGTTCGCTTTCTGTCCATAGATAGCGAAGTGATATGTCGTCATTTTCGAGCATAGAACGTTACCTGATAAATAGAATACCAGGTCAGTGTCTTTTGATATCAAGTTTATCAGGCTCGGCTCGGCTCGGAAACGGTAGGAATTCCTCGGCAAGCCTCGGAATTCCTACGCGTTTCATAGCCTTGTCTGCTAAACTTGATATACAAAACACTATCCTAGTAGTCTCACGTAACGTTCAAACACACTGAAAATCTGGGCAAGATTAACGCAACCGGTTGTGTGTTTAATGCTTTCCGCCGGAAATGCAACTACTCTGGGGTTATTGGCGCTTATCTAATACACTAAGCTAAAACGTCATAAGAATGATAACTCACGTTCGACTTGACGGATCTTGCACGAATTCGGTATGTGTGTACTTTTGGGCAATAGGAAAAAAGAACCTGGGGACCGCTTCACTAAACTTCGTAAACTAAAAGGTTCGTAAGCGCAAATTTAGGATCGTCTGGAAATTCCAATTGATATATTTACATTTACTGAGCATATATAGGCTGCATATGCAGCCTATGCTCAATAAATGTAAATCCAATAATTGTTTACAAAAAAACGTCTTTAATGTGAAATTTACAGACTATCATTACTTTGCACTTATGAACATTTTAGTCGTACGAAGTTTAGTAGAAACGGCCCCCTGTTTATTTTTAAACGTTTCCCCTTGTTCCACTTTACTTACATGTACCATATCTCGACGGGCGTATATTGTGACTTTCATCACTCTTGTTGCATAGTGGAGTAAACGATTCGACTCAAGGTAATGCTTGTTGAATACTTCGTACATGTATGAGGGCCGACATTGTCTAAAATGTCTAAATTGATCTGCAGTGCCATCTCTATATAGAAAACGTGGCTGTGACAAGACAAATTGGGCTCATGGTGCAGCTCCTGATCAAATAGCACACTCATGTAACCTAATAACGATTTTGTTCTCCTTGTTAGAAGCATGCCGGTGTTTCATTTACTGACAGACGAACAGTGCAGATCCTGATCAGACTGGGCGGATGCACAGTCTGATCTGGATCTACACTGGTCGCATAACCCAAGCGCCCCATTTCTCCAGTCGCACTCACAAATAGCGACGTAATCGCATTTCTTGAAATAGACGTTGTTTACGTGAATGTTTAATGAAACATGAAAGTGACCATCTGCCTGTTTGTCTACGAGGATGTAACGCCGACACAATGGAAATTAGCCCATAATAACACGTGTATTGGAGATCCGTATGTTATTGTTCTGGTATAATGACATCTCTATAGGAGATCCGTATGGTTTGGTTCTGTTATAATAACCTATGGTTTGGTTATGTTATAATAACATCTCTATAGGAGATCCGTATGGTTTGGTTCTGTTATAATAACATCTATATAGATTCATCTGTATTTTGTTCTGTTATAATAACATCTCTATAGAAGATCCGTATGATTTGGTTCTGTTATAATAACATCTATATAGGAGATATGTATGGTTTGGTTCTGTTATAATAACATCTGTATTGGAGATCCGTATGGTTTGGTTCTGTTATAATAACATCTCTATAGGAGATCCGTATGGTTTGGTTCTGTTATAATAACATCTCTATAGGAGATCCGTATGGTTTGGTTCTGTTATAATAACATCTCTATAGGAGATCCGTATGGTTTGGTTCTGTTATAATAACATCTCTATAGGAGATCCGTATGATTTGGTTCTGTTATAATAACATCTCTATAGGAGATTCATCTGGTTTAGTTCTGTTATAATAACATCTCTATAGAAGATCCGTATGATTTGGTTCTGTTATAATAACATCTATATAGGAGATTCATCTGGTTTAGTTCTGTTATAATAACATCTCTATAGAAGATCCGTATGATTTGGTTCTGTTATAATAACATCTATATAGGAGATATGTATGGTTTGGTTCTGTTATAATAACATCTATATAGGAGATTCATCTGGTTTAGTTCTGTTATAATAACATCTATATAGAAGATCCGTATGATTTGGTTCTGTTATAATAACATCTATATAGGAGATATGTATGGTTTGGTTCTGTTATAATAACATCTCTATAGGAGATTCATCCGGTTTAGTTCTGTTATAATAACATCTCTATAGAAGATCCGTATGGTTTGGTTCTGTTATAATAACATCTGTATTGGAGATCCGTATAGTTTGGTTCTG
Organism: Conchocele bisecta; assembly: GCA_029237695.1. Lineage (NCBI taxonomy): Eukaryota > Metazoa > Mollusca > Bivalvia > Lucinida > Thyasiridae > Conchocele > Conchocele bisecta. The sequence continues at coordinate 8,524,030 of CM055278.1, read as the reverse complement.
TTTTACTAGTATCAAAGGGCACGGACCATGTGTCACGTTTAATATGTGGCATACACACAGCAAATATTACGGAGCCCCGCAGGGGACGTAGAATTATTTTTTTTATTAATTCGTTCACACGAAATAACAATTCGTTCCCTCAATTTAACAATTCGTTCCCACGAATTAACAATTCGTTTCTACGAATTAACAATTCGTTCCCTCAATTTAACAATTCGTTCTCATGAATTAACAATTCGTTCGCACGAATTAACATTCGTTCCCTTGATTTAACAATTCGTTCCCATGAAATAACAATTCGTTCCCACGGGAACGAATTGTTAATTCGTGTGAACGAATTGTTAATTCGTGGAAACGAATTGCTATATCGTGGGAACGAATCGTTAATTCGAGGGAACGAATTGCTAAATTGAGGGAACGAATTGTTATTTCGTGGGAACGAATTAATGTTGTGTGTTGTAGTTCTGTATGTGCATACTGTATTTACATATAAAATTGGAATGTTAAAGGCTGGAATTCACTATCATATAAATCTGTTTATAAGCACACTCGGCTTATTTTTTTCTATCATCTAAAATATTCCTACATACATGTATATTGCTAATCAATCTATTCATCTTCTTGATTTCAATCAATTTTCCCCGATAGTAAAAAAACAACTTTGCTTTTCATGCCATGTACATGTATCTATCCATACACTTGCGTATCTGTATACATGTGAATATTTTGAGAAATAAAAAAATTAATGATAAAATTAAAAAAATTATATGTATGGTGGCTCGTTAGGGACACTTCTTCTCCTCGTTTCTTCGTGGCGAAGAAACGTATCGTGGTGGCGACGAAACTAAGACACGAATATTCAAGGACGATAATTATCGTTCCGTCGTGGCGAACACACAAAGAAATGATGGAACGAAACTTAGAGTGGCGACGGAACGAAGAGACGATAATTAGCGTTTCATTCGTCGCGAAGAAACGAAGACACGAAGGAACGAAGAAAAGAATGACAGCGGGGCTAAAAAGTGAAGGGTCGAATGTTAAGGCCACTAAACTTCGTTTGTTCATTCCATCGAGTCGAGTCGAAGGAATGATATTTAGCGATATGTAGGCGCAAAACAGCTTGGCGAAGAAAAGTAGATTAAGTGGGGTACAGTAGTTAAAAAACTTCGTGTCATCGTTTCTTCTCCACTATACTGTCCACCGCCTGGACCGTAATCTTCTTCCTTCGCCACGATGAAACACAGAAGAACTATCCCTAGCGATCCATCATATATCCGAGAGAAACAGTCAATGTGTCCTTGGGCAAGACTTAACGGTATTTTACACCACCGCCTGCTCTAATATTGCCAATATTTATAGATGTCTATATTACAAAATACTTGCATATTGTGTTTGAAAGAAGGCAGCTTGATTGACTGAGCCTGAGCTGCGCTACAGCTCAGGCACAGTCAATCAACTACTTGATTACGAGTTGATATTGCCAATATGTATTCGGAAACGTTGACATATTTGCAGGATAAACGCAGCCGTGGCGTACACTACTGTCTGTACTAATCTTGTTAATATTTATCTATTTTTTTATTTCAAAATACTTGAATATTATGCTTGAAATCAAGCAGCTTAATTGGCTGATCCTGATCTGTGCTTATACAGCTTAAGCCCATACAATCAATGTGCGTGATTGCGAGTTGGCAATGCCAATATATGATCGGAAACGTTGATAATACGGGCAATATTAACGCAGGCGGTTGTGTATAAAGGAAAACAAATGACGACAGCATCAATCAGCCTTATAAATAGGTTTGCGGAGTTCCGGGGCATGGTTGACGTTAGATTTGGCGCCATTTATCGGTCTGACGTCAGGATTATTAGTTTCCTCCTGTTCATTTCATTGCAAAGCTGAGTAACGTGACGTAGCACTGACAAACACCGCAAATGCTAAGCTTTGTGATGCCCCAGACGTAGTTACACCACTGCCTGCGCTAATCTTGGCAACATTTGTGATTTTGTTCATTATAGGAATGAATGGCCTTTTTGTGGAATTTATCAGGGTATAAACTTGGAAAAATCGCGGGAATACTGGACGAAGGCCGGAAGGCCTCGTCCAGTATTCCCGCGACTTTTCCAAGTTTATATCCCCGATAAATTCAACAAAAAGGCCATTCATTCCTTATAATTCCAGCATTTGAAATAAATTCATCAAGAAAATGTGTTTATTTTCCGTTTTCTTAAGAATTATTTTAACTGCGCCTCACGGTTACGGAAAGTACTTCGGCATGGGAGTTTACTGGGATATAAATTTTGGACAGAGACTTGCTACGGGCCAATCAAATGTTAGGGAATTGTGTAAATATGTTTGTGCTGGAATTATTGCAAAATATTTGAGTATTGTGTTTGAAAGCAAACAGCTTGATTGGCTGAGCATTAGCCATGATACAGTTTAGGCACAGCCGATCAAACGTCTTTATTGCGAGTTGATATTGCCAATATATGTTCAGAAACGTTGACATCTGGGCAAGATCAATGGAAGCGGTATTGTAAAAGGAATGCTATTTGTGAGTATCCAAGTCCGGTAACACATATATAAAACTCACCAGGAGTGAGCCCCTTATTTCACTGACACTTTCAATTGCTTGAGAGAGCTGCGCTGTTGTATATGTACTTTATTATACATTTGAATGCGAACAGTGTTGTGCAAAGTTCGCAAGCGGTATTGTAAAAAGAATGATATTTGTGAGTTTCCAACACATATATAAAACTCTCCTGTAATTTAAGGGGTCTGTGGAATAAGGGGCCTCAACACATAAATGGGTTAGCCCCCTTATTTCACTGAAAATTTCTTCAATTGTTTGAGAGAGCTGCGCTGGACTACTTTATTATACATTTGAATGAGAACTGTTTTTGGAAAAGGTAACCCTTAGACCGCTACACACAACAATTGTCGCCTGCTGTTGCTTTTATATCTTGCCTTATTTCTCAATAAAAACATGGTTTGACAGAACATTAGAATCATTTCCAATGAAATGGAAATTATTTTAAAGTGCTGCCAAAGCATGTTGTAAATTATTATAAAGTGCTGTAAAAGCATGTTTTTGATGATAAAAATGGAAAATAGAAAATAAACAGCAGACGACAAAATAAGATATCGGTGTAAGGGTTAAGACTGTGTACATGGGTACATGTACGTGATCGGATGCACACATTTAGCATGATACGGATCAGGGGTCCGTTTCACTAAACTTCGTAAGACTAAAATCTTCGTAAGTGCAAATTTAGGATCGTCTGGAAATTGCAATTGATGGATTTACATTTATTGAGCATAGGCTGCATATGCAGCCTATGCTCAATAAATGTAAATCCAATAATCGTTTACAAGAAAACTTTGTTAATGTGAAATTTACAGACTATCATAATTTTGCACTTACGAACATTTTAGTCGTACGAAGTTTAGTGAAACGGCCCCCTGAAGTTTTCGTCATTAGGAATGAATATGCAATTGGGTCTTAGCAAATGTATAACCTGATCAGACTGTTTGATTGCATACACTGTATTGGGGACTAAACTTCCCGCAAAATGAATATGTTTCGGCTCGCGGTTAAAATACCAACGTGAGGCCGTAAAGTTCCCAGGAGGTGCAACAGAAGTAGTTCGGTAACAAATAGTCCAGAAGATAATACTGTAAACGAACAATCCTTCGCGGCTATTAAGTTTCGCTATTTAATTAATTGACCAATTTCGCGACGATTTTCTTCCGCGATCTGACATACCTAGTTGTTACTAACTTTCGCGACTAGTGATTCAGTGTTCATAAAATTCTTACATTTTCATTACGATTTTCAACGACAAACGCTCGACGAACACGGCGAATGTGAATTATATAATTGAAATGTCGCCGTAAAAATGGACAACACAGAATATTATATATGTGACATCGTGCATTATATTTCCAAACAAAAATCCTCATGCTCATTCTCATAGCGGTCCGATTTAGAAAACACAACTCGCTAGGCAAACCTGTAAACCGAATGTGGCCATTCTCTGTATTTAGAACCTCGCTTCCATAACCTGTGGCATTTCTACACTTGACGTCACATGTGAGAGCAATCTACAGTCGAACCTCCCCGAATGGTCACCTCTCTACAACAACACCCTCTCTATAACAGCCGCTATTTTATATCCTAAATGGATGATTTCCTCTGTATCTAACCTGAGCTAAGAACGAAAATTGTCGTCTGATTTTGCTGCCTTTCTCAATAAAAACATGTTTTTACAGCATTTTAGAATCATTTCAATTGGAAATTATTCTAAAATGTTGCCAAAGCATGTTTTTGATTAGAATTATCGAAGAAAATAAATCAGCAGAGGACGACAACATTTAATTCAGCATTAACATCCCTACAACAGCAACCTCTCTACAACAGCCAGTTGTGCGTCTTCCCATGGGTGGCTGTTGTAGAGAGGTTGTACTGTACCTACATGTTCAATTCATTCAGCCAGTCACGAGAGCGACATTACGTATACATGTGACTGTGGGGGGACTGCGGACATGGAGCTTATGGGTTTTGCGAACAGTGTAGATCCAGATCAGCATGTGCATTCGCCCAGTCTGATCAGGATCTGCACTTTTGGTCATTTCATCAATGAAACACACGGCATGCGTCTACACAAGCAATCATGATGTGGATTGGTACCAGGCTACATGAGTGTGCTATTGGATCAGGAGGTACACTGGCCAATGATCCCATATGCATCATTTCTCCAGTCACAGCCACACTTTAAATTCGCCGTACGTCAGCGCCAGAAAATCGAGTTAGATATAGACACGATACTTGGATAGTTCTGTCAAAGTAACCAATGTCATTTGCATAATTTCGCCGTACGACTCGAATACCTTACATATACCAGTTATTGATACCGAATAGAGCAATCTTTAATAGGTTACTGAACTAGAAAATCGAGTATATACGTACCGTGTCTTAGAACAAATTTCGGGTCGAAATCGGTGTTAGAATTGGCGGGGTTTGTTTGACACCACATTGGTTAGTTTTGCAGTGAAAACAACAATGAGAAAACTAAGCAAACCAACAAACGTAAATGATTCCACGGATCTTGTAGATGTAAGGGATTTAGTCGGAATTTTCGATAATCTACTATTTCACTAAACCTCGTATGACTAAAAGTTTCGTAAATGCAACATTAATTTTTTCAATTAGCAGTCTAATTTGAGAAATGTTATGTAGATATATTCAGCTTTTATGACCGTGCAAGTATTAAACTGTATCATTAGGATAGTATAAACTTGGAAAAGTCGCGGGAATACTGGACGAGGCCTTCCGGCCTTCGTCCAGTATTCCCGCGACTTTTCCAAGTTTATACAAATCACACTAACGCTAAATGAAGGTTTCATTGTTACGCAGTACGAACATTAAAGTTAACAAATCCGCTGGGGCCGGTTTCATTAAACTTCGTACGACTAAACTGTTCGTAAGTGCAAATTTAGGATCGTCTAGAATTTCAATTGATGGATTTACATGTATTGAGCATAGGCTGCATATGCTCAATAAATGTAAATCCAATAATTATTTACAAGAAAAAATTGTTCATGTGAAATTTACAGCCTATCATAAATTTGCACTTACAAAGATTTTAATCGTACGAAGTTTAGTGAAACGGCCCCCTGGTCTATAGACAGATAAAAGTAAATATCTTGCATATATTGTGGCTGTGACTGGAGAAACCGGGCGTATGGGTTTTGCGACCAGCGCAACTCCTGTTTCATTGATGGAATGATGCGCAATGCAGATCCTGATCAGACTGTGCGGATGTACAGGCTGTTCGGAATATGTACCGTTCGCCATTTCATCAATGAAATACCCGCCATGCTTCTAACAAGGACTTCAGATCGTTATCAGGCTACGGGTACGTGTTATTTGATCAGGAGCTACACTGGTCACAAATCTCATAAGCCCCATTTATCCAGTCACTGCGACATATGAACAAAGGAACAGGTGCACGTGACGTACTTTACACTTTATGAATATGCATGATGTCACATGACTGAAATTTAATTAACCACAATCTGGAAAAGTGGTAATATGTATTCAATTCAAAGAAGGCGGTTATTTTTGCTCGATGCAATCCTGATTTTTGCACAGAGATCGTTCCCAAACCTCCCAGGTGTAATATTAAGTGATGAAGTGAAATTGACGATGACCCCCCCCCCCCCACCCCGTTCAGCCACGGAGTTTACATAGTTACATAGATCACAGTTTACCACCAGTTGGAGTCTGACTTTACATGCCGTAAAAGACAGGAAAATGCATTTCGAAAAGCTCGAAAATAGGACAACCAGATGGGTTGCGAACGGTAACTCTTGCAATTACTAGCTACGGACGGTACGGGAGTATATTGCAAGAGTTGCCTTCGCTACTAGACAACCGCCCCCCCCCCCCCCCCCGTTTCCCAAATGCTGCATCCGCCCCTGCTACTGTCTGTTCCACATTTTCTTGCCGACGAACTTTTGGCTATTTAACACATTAAATCTACAAAATATTTATGTATATTAATGTAAGTTTTTTTCTCGTCAATAACAAAAAAAAAGCCCCTTCCTCCCAAATGAAATTCCATCAAATATTGATTATATAGGAATTGATTTGATATGATTTCCTATAGGAAATTAACATGGGGGAAAATGAGGTGGAGGAGCTGTGTGAGGAGTAAAACAAAATGTAAATTGACTCCGAAACCTGGCTAGATGGCTTGATATAATTTCATCAAATACTTCTTTTGGTGAGGGTGATGTTTTATTATTGGTGAACAAGTATTTACATTTAAATCTTCTTTAGATTTAATGTGTTTAATTTCCCCAAAGTGTGTCGGGAGCAAAATGTGGAACAGACAGTAGAGTACGGTCCGTCAAGAAATAAGCACGTAAAAACTGAAGAGAAGTCGATGGCGCGTCATCATAGTATGCCCATTTATTTCCTAATATTTAAATCCGAACGGCGGAGGTAATCCACGATGCGGGAGTGTAATATATAGAGAATGCTAGGCTAGTGTCTTTTGATATCAAGTGTATCAGGCAAGGCTAGAAAACGCGTAGGAATTCCGAGGCTTGCCGAGGAATTCCTACCGTTTCCGAGCCGAGCCTGATACACTTGATATCAAAAGACAGCAGCCTGGTATTTCTTTTATCAGATTACGTTTTATGCTCAAAATGACCACAGCTGACGTCGTTATCTGTGGACAGAACGCGGACTTGTTTACGTTGCTTCAGTACACTGACGTCATTCGGTAACGTCACCCGACCAATGGAACGTCAGTTTTTACTTCATTGCAACCTAGAGATTTGTGTCAGGTCAATGACTGCTACAACAATATGTTATCTGTCAGTACGTCAGTACGTGTTCGGTCAATACAGAGCAGGTTACCTGATAAAAATCGAAATTCACTTTGCGCATCTGCACAGCATAAGGAAGGCACATACACGTACCATATCTCAAGATCTCCATCTGTTACGGATTAAAAGTTTTACATAGAAACGCGATAGCACGGACATAAGTCGGGCGTACAGTCATACGGACGGACCGACAGACCGACGGACACCCGTGACGAAATCAATATTGTAAGTGTATTGTAATAGTATTGTTTTCTTCAAAAACAGTGAATATAATAAATAACATATACAATGAATGCAACGAGCAAATCACATAACTCAAACGTTAATAAAACGCCAAGCATATGAAAAGAAGATGGAAATTGGAATACAGTGTGAAAACGACACAAGAACACATGACGACGACGATATCAACTTAGCAGCTACAATAATTCGCCTCCGATATGTTATCTACGGCTACAATTTGACCCATTCCAAAAATGTGAGCAACCGAAGTAAATACCCAAACCCGTTGCATGTAGGTAAACATTGAGTTTTACTAAACTTCGTACGACTAAGATGTTCGTAAATACAAACTTATGATAGTCAGTAATGTTCACATTAACAATGTTTTCTTATAAACAATTATTGGATTTACATTTATTGAGCATAGGCTGCATATGCAGCCTATGCTCAATAAATGTAAATCCATCAATTGAAATTTCCAGACGATCCTAAATTTGCACATACGAACATTTTAGTTGTACGGAGTTTAGTGAAACGGCCCCCTGGTTTCCACAATTCACAGACATGTAGTCACATTCATCCCTTAGACACTTGCACATTTGCAAATATGTGTCACACGAGTACCGATACCGACAGATGAACCGGACTCAACTTCCTATACATCACATGTAAGCGTTCATGAGAAAATGACATCACGCACATTGTAGCGACCAACGATATGTAAGGCAGCTTAAAAGTGACATGACATATGCATTTTTCTCCTTTCCACGATATAACTGTTTCGTTTCTACGACATAGTATATCGTTTCCACAACACAGCGTCTCGTTCCCAGGATGTGGTATCTCGTTCCCACTACATAGCATCTTGTTTGAACGACATAGCTTCTCGTTACTACGAGACAGCATCTCGTTTGAACGACATAAATCCGTCGGCAACAAAACGTGGAACAGACAGTAGTTGCGAACTGTTACTCTTGCAATTTACTCCCGTACCGTCCGTAGCCAGGCACATTTATACACATTAAATCCAAAAAATATCTAAATGTAAGTACATGTACTTTATCATCAATAATATAAAGTCATCCTCACCAGTTTGTTTTGATTTTATGAAATTCCGTCAAATATTGATTTTATTGCAAAATAAACTATTTTCATATGGGAATTTAACATGAGGGCTAAAAATAGATATTTAAATATTGTTTTCATTTGTGGACCGATTTTCAAAATCTAACTTTTGTTGTCATAGTTACATCATTTCCAAGCTATCCATATTTCTGAGTCAATTTCCAAAACGTTTCGTTTTTTAATTCCTCCACCACCTCTTCCACCTCTTTTTCCCCCACGTTAAATTTCCATAGGAAAATGTTTGGTTTCGCTATTAACATTTTGGGGCACATTTTTGTTATTGATGACAAAGTACTTACATTTAAACAGTTTTTAGATTTAATGTGTTTAATAGCCAAAAGTACGTCGGCAGGAAAACGTGGAACAGACAGTAGATCAACACAAGCGGTAGAAGTACATGTAAGTGTATGCGCCGGGTCTACACGGGTAACACAAGCCACGTGGTACTAACAACAATAACAAGTACCGATTCAAAGTACGTATTCTTTTATAGAGTCCTTATTACTTACTTTGGAGTGGGCGACGTTGTTGTTGTTGTTGTAACCACGTGATCATGCACATTGAAGCCGTAATGCCCGTTTTATCAGCTGGGTGCCCCATGTCTCCCTTTAGTTGATCCCTTCAGCGGATGAAGCATATGTCAGCTGATATTTTCTCACACGCTATAATTACCTAATATTGACCACAGGCCGAGAAAATGGACCTTTGCACATGTGTGACCAGTGTACAATCATGAACATAACTGAGGCTGTCACTGAATAAATCGGGGATTACCACTGCACTGTAAGTTGTACGGGTCGTTGAGTGGAGACCCACAAGATGGCGGACATAGACAAACGTGACATGTAGGTGCTTCAATTTTTACTGTTTCCCCCTCTACAACTAGCAGAATATCACGAACTAAACGTGGTAATCCAGTATATAAATGTTGTCTTAACCCTCGGTTGCTCTTGTCTGTGTTAACTCTCGCTAATATAAGCAGGGACGACCGTATAACGTGAACATTTTGAAAAAAACGAAGCGAGAGGACGGTCTTTATTGAGCTCGCATGTATCATCTATGAATCTGTCACTGCTCTTTTCGACACATTTCTGCAATTTTGCAACGGCGCACACAACTGCCTGCGTTAATCATGTATTGTCAAGATCATCAACGCAGTCTCATCAATGTTATGCACATCTATTGGCACTGCATGCCAACTCACAATCAAGCAAGTTGATTTTCTGAGCCTGAGCTGTGCTACAGCTCAGGTTCAGACAATCCAGCTGCTTGATTTCAAGCTCAATATTCACGCCTTCTGAAATAAAACAATTTACAACTATTGGCCAGCGCAGGTCGTGGTTTACTAACATCCATTCCAATAGCTGTGGCATATTGAAATCCATCTGTAAAGTCCAAACTGTAGGTTTACTTAGCGGAAAAAAACACTCGTTGGTGGCCATTTTGAATTTTCGGACTCTAGAAGAGTTCTTTTTTTTACAGAAGTATAAGAACTCATTTGTTGTTCTAAAATGCCTCATATAATAAAATCTCAGTTGCATACATGTTGCACTAGTGGATTAGGATTTTACTTCAATATAGGAGTACATTAGTTTAAGCAATAACTCATCAACAAGAATAGATGATACTGAGCAAATTAGAACCGGCACGCGTCTTTGTTGGTATAATAGCTTCTTTCTTCCCGATTGTAAGCCTTAGAGTAATTAGTTCATATATGGAACATACGTGACTTATTGACATTTGAAATACTTTGTCATCTTTGTACATCTGTTAATAACAAAAAAATAGCCCAACTGTATCAACATAATTGCCTCACCTTTTCAATTACAGGTGATGGGTGTGGAGGTAAATAACACGATTATGTATTCAATATGGCGACTGATGACGTTCATAAGCAATATATGTTATTTCTAATTAGTTTCTTGGTCATTTATCTCAGGTGATAATGTGTGTTCGTGATCGCATTGCACACAACTATATCTCAGAATGATCAAATGCCTGATTTACAGTAAAATCTCTCTAAGCCAGGGTATCCGGTTTAAAGAGTTTCACTGTATATACAGAAGCGCTTTTCTGCTCCTTACCTATTTGTATATACTAATATCGTATACATGTACATATCGTAATCGTATAGTATTGGTATATTTAATGAGCATATCGTTTTATCATATACTATTGGTATGTTTGTACCGTATCATCGTATAGTACAAACTTACTATACGAATATTATACAAACATACGATATCCGTTCGTATATATGATATATCCGTACGGATATGGTATGAATATACCATAATCTGGTCTGTTTGTATGATACAAACGTACCAGAATTATACACATGTATAAATATCGTATAAACGTACGATTTGAATGGTATATCTATACGATATTGGTTGGTATGTACGGTACAAACATACCGTACGTTTATATTATATGCATATCGTATAGAAAACATATCGTATTGGTATAGTATACGTATAGTATTGGTATAGTACGTATAGTATTGGTATAGTACGTATAGTATTGGTATAGTACGTATAGTATTGGTATAGTACGTATAGTATTGGTATAGCATACGTATAGTATTGGTATAGTATACGTATAGTATTGGTATAGTACGTATAGTTGACCTGCAGAAAAGCGCTACTGTATGGTTACTTAGAACTGTTCTAAGTACAGCCCGGATTTGTTCCACAAACGCACGATTGACTATCGTTTACACCTCGTTTCAACATCGTTTCCGTTTATTATTAGAAACGATGTTTTCGTCGGTTTAAACGTATCACGTTTAAACCAACGAAAATATCGTTTTCTAAGTTAACCCTTTGAACCCGAAATCCCGCTATAGCGGTTTATGCAAAATGTGCAGATCCAGATGAGCCGGCTCGTAACGAGCCGTCTCATCAGGATCTGCACTTTTTGAAAGTAATTTTAATATTTCTTAGAACAAAAACCATTTTGTGACCATTGGATTGGTCGTAACATTAGCATATTACAGTCCATTCCAGTTCCTTAGGGTTGAAAGGGGGGGGGGACATGAAAAAGTGCTATCCTATTCACTGTGATGCATGCAATTGATAGTGCATGTTCATGATTGCAAATGAAACTACAGATTATGTTTGAGCTACAGTGGGGTCAGCGTGTAAGTGCACACACGAACGAACACGACAGGTTGGTTCCAACCTGTCGTGTTCGTTCGTGTGTGCACTTACACGCTGACCCCACACTGTACGTTACCAGAAACCCATTGTTTGTGGGTTCTGTGCGTTTTCCCATGTTTTCTTCACCGCACATGCGCAGCGTTTTCATCGGAAACCTTTATCCATTTTGTATCAATACATCTATTGTCTGTGACGATGTCTATAATGTTGATTTAACATTTCACACACATTTGTGTATTAGCTGTGGGCAGAACTACGCCGGACCGACTAACTCACAGTCATTTGTGTTCGTATGACATCTAATGTAAACGGTAAGTGGCATAGGGGCGGGGGGGGGAGTCTAACTCCCTCATGGAGTTAGCCCCCTTTTCCAACAGACCCGTTCATATCACAGGTTCTTGAAGAACGGTTCATATTTCGGTGTTTTATGGGTTATTTCGGTATCTCTGGTGGTTTGGTTGCATTGTTACTCGGCGAACCTCGTTTTCCTAGGCGTGTCCTAGCCTCACATTATAAACTTGATATCAGTAGACACTGGCCTTGAAGTATCTATATGGGCATGTATATTCACGACATCATCTCGGTTCGGACACGGTAGGAATTCTCGACGAACCGTCGAATCCCCTACGCTTGTCATAGCCTGGTAAAACTTGATATCAAAATACACGGATATGATATTCTCTATATGCTCACAACATATGGGCTCGGAAACGGTAAGAATTCCTCGGCGAGACTCCGCATTCATACGCGTTTTCCAGCCTCACTCAATAAACTTGACGTCAAAAGACACTATGTTTTATATTTACACACTACTGTATTATATTGACACACGTCATGCTGAAGATAGAACAGTATTCTAATAAAAAGAATATTTTTCTTATTTCTCACCAAATGTATATGTTGTTACCACTCGGTTGAACCGTCTCAAATACAGTGGAACCTCTCTAAACCGGACACCCTGGGAGGTCCCTAGGGTGTCCGGTTTAGAGAGGTTCCACTGTAAAACAGACGGATGACCACTTCAAGACACGTGTTGTTGCTTTGAAGTTATACACATGTATTATCATTGAAGGTAAATAGCAAATGAAATATATCATAATAAGCAGAACAAACATTCCTACATGTATGTTTTCGGTTTAGAGAGGGTCGTTGAGAGGAGATCCACAAGATGGCGGACAAAGACAAACGTGACAGGTAGGTGCTTCAATTTTTACTGTTTCCCCTCTATAACTAGCAGAAAACCACGAACTAAACGTGGTAATCCAGTCTATAAATGTTGTCTTAACCCTCGGTTGCTCTTGTCAGGTTTAACTCTCGCTAATATAAGCAGGGACGACCGTATGACGTGAACAACCGTTGAAACGGTGATTTTGGAAAAAACCGAAAAAAAGCTCGGGAAGCGAGAGGACGGTCTTTATTGAGCTCGCATTGTGTCATCTCTGAATCTGTCACTGCTCTTTTCGACACATTACTGCAATTTTGCAACGGCGCACACAACTGCCTGCGTTAATCGTGTCATGTCAAGATCATCAACGCAGTCAGTGGTCAATTTACAACTATTGGCCAGCGCAGGTCGTGGTGTACTAACATCAATTCCAGTAGCTGTGGCATATTGAAATTCATCTGCAAAGTCCAAACTGTAGGTTTACTTAGCGGAAAAAAAAACACTCGTTGGTGGCCATTTTGAATTTTCGGACTCTAGCAGAGTTCTTTTTTTTACAGAAATATAAGAACTAATTTGTTGTTCTAAAATGCCTCAGATAATAAAATCTCAGTTGCATACATGTTGCACTAGTGGATTAGGATTTTACTTAAAAAAAATAGCCCAACTGTATCAACATAATTACCTCACCTTTTCAATTACAGGTGATGCGTGTGGAGGTAAGTAACACAATTTATGTATTCAATTTGGCGAATGATGACGTTCATAAGCAATATATGTTTTTTCTAATTAGTTGCTTGGTCATTTATCTCAGGTGATAATGTGTGTTCGTGATCGCATTGCACACAACTACATGTATAGCTCAGAATGATAAAATGCCTGATTTACAGTAAAACCTCTCTAAGCCAGGGTGTCCGGTTTAAAGAGGTTTCACTGTATATATGGTTACTTAGAACTGTTCTAAGTACAGCCCGGATTTGTTCCACAAACGCACGATTGACTATCGTTTACACCTCGTTTCAACATCGTTTCCGTTTATTATTAGAAACGATGTTTTCGTCGGTTTAAACGTATCACGTTTAAACCAACGAAAATATCGTTTTCTAATTTAACCCTTTGAACCCGAAATCCCGCTATAGCGGTTTATGCAAAAAGTGAAGATCCAGATGAGCCGGCTCGTAACGAGCCGTCTCATCAGGATTGCAAATGAAACTACAGATTATGTTTGAGCTACAGTGGGGTCAGCGTGTAAGTGCACACACGAACGAACACGACAGGTTGGTTCCAACCTGTCGTGTTCGTTCTTGTGTGCACTTACACGCTGACCCCACTGTACGTTACCATAAACCCATTGTTTGTGGGTTTTGTGCGTTTTCCCATGGTTTCTTCACTGCACATGCGCAGCGTTTTCATCGGAGACCTTTATCCATTTTGTACCAATACATCTATTGTCTGTGACGATGTCTATAATGTTGATTTAACATTTCACACACATTTGTGTATTAGCTGTGGGCAGAACTACGCCGGACCGACTAACTCACAGTCACTTGTGTTCGTATGACAGCTGTTTTATGGGTTATTTCGGTATCTCTGGTGGTTTGGTTGTATTGTTACTCGGCGGACCTCGTTTTCCTACACGTGTCCTAGCCTCACATTATAAACTTGATATCAGTAGACACTGGCCTTGAATTACATATATGGGCATGTATATTCACGGTTCACATCATCTCGGTTCGGACACGGTAGGAATTGTCGGCGAGCCGTCGAATTCCCTACACTTGTCATAGCTTAGTAAAACTTGATATAAAAATACTCGGATATGATATTCTCTATATGCTCACAACATATGGGCTCGGAAACGGGTAGAATTCCTCGGCGAGACTTCGCATTCATACGCGTTTTCCAGCCTCACTCAATAAACTTGACGTCAAAAGACACTATGTTTTATATTTACACACTACTGTATTATATTAGCACACGTCATCACGTCACGCTGTAAGATTTAATAGTATATTGAGATCTTGACGAACTAGCAGGAATGATGTGCGAATTTGTTCCGCAGTGACATGTGGCGTTATGATTTAACCCACGTTTGGCCACGTTTAGAGCTACTGTACATGTACGTTACCAGAAACCCGTTGTTTGTGGGTTCTGTGCGTTTTCCCATGTTTTCTTCACTGCACATACGTAGCGTTTTCATCAGAAACCTTTAACCATTTTGTATCAATACATCTATTGTCTGTAACGATGTCTATATTGATTTAACATTTCATTAGCTGTGAGCAGAAGGTGGCCGGACCGACAACGCGCAGTCACTTATGTTCGTATGACAGCTTAGTTAAATGGTAAGTGGAATAATTGGGTGGGTGGAGGGGGTGGGGGGGGGGGTGTGGTGTCTAACTCCCTCATGGAGTTAGACCCCTTTTCCCACAGACCCTTTCATATCATAGGTTCTTGAAAAACGGTTCATATTTCGGTGTTTCATGGGTTACTTCGGTATCTCTGGTGGTTTGATTGCATTGTTACTAAGCGAACCTCGTGTTTCTACGCGTGTCCTAGCCTCACATTATAAACTTGATATCAGTAGGCACTGGCCTTGAATTATCTACATGTATATGGGCATGTATACTCACGACAGCAGCTCGGCTCGGAGACAGTAGACATTCTCGGCGAACCGTCGAATTCCCTACGCTTGTCATAGCCTGGTAAAACTTGATATCAAAATACACGGATATGATATTCTCTATATGCTCCCAACATATGGGCTCGGAAACGGTAAGAATTCCTCGGCGAGACTTCGCATTCATACGCGTTTTCCAGCCTCACTCAATAAACTTGACGTCAAAAGACACTATGTTTTATATTTACACACTACTGAATTATATTGACACACGTCATCACGTCATGCTGAAGATAGAACAGTATTCTAATAAAAAAGAATATTTTTCTTATTTCTCACCAAATGTATATGATGTTACCACTCGGTTGAACCGTCTCAAATACAGTGGAACCTCTCTAAACCGGACACCCTGTGAGGTCCCCAGGATGTCCGGTTTAGAGAGGTTCCACTGTAAAACAGACGGATGACCACTTCAAGACACGTGTTGTTGCTTTGAAGTTATGCACATGTATTATCATTGAAGTTAAATAGCAAATTAAATAATAAGCACAACAAACATTCCTACATGTATGTTTTCGGTTTAGAGAGGTTCGACTGTATTTTTTTTCGAGAAATAATGAAAACAGGAAAAAATGTTGATACCTGCAAATCAGTAGCTGGTATGAAATATGGCTGTGACTGGAGAAATGGGGCGTATTGGATTTGTGACCAGTGTAGCTCCTGATCAAATAGCTCAATCCTGTAGCCTGATAACGATATTGCAATGATGGAATGGCAAACAGTGCGGTCCTGATAAGACTGTGCGGATTCAGAGGCTGATCTGGATATCCACTGGTCACACAAACCATAAGCCCCATTTCTTTAATCACAACCACAAATTGACTAAACGAGACCGGGCTACAGTTG
This sequence comes from Conchocele bisecta, assembly GCA_029237695.1. Lineage (NCBI taxonomy): Eukaryota > Metazoa > Mollusca > Bivalvia > Lucinida > Thyasiridae > Conchocele > Conchocele bisecta. Next base: position 8,507,435 of record CM055278.1, on the reverse strand, counting down.
CGGGATAAGAGTATCAAATGAAACACTAGTTGTTAGTACATAACGTTAATTACATTACATTACATTACATTACATTACATTACATTACATTACAATACATTGCATTCATACTGCATATTGCATATAAAGCGAACAACGTGCAGCTACAATGTAATGAAATACATGCACATTCGTCATAATTTGCAGATATATTCCGGCAAACGTACGTAATGATTGGCAACAAGTTCACACAGTACATGTCCATAGAATCCTGAAAATGTGGCACGATCGCTGCAGGATTATCTCGTCATATCGCCTCCATTTCCTATTCAATATCGCATTCCATTTAGACAGATAGACGAGCTATTTTACACCACCTCACCGATACAGAACAGAACATAGTCTTTATTTGAACAATTTCTCAGACCAGCTAGTTATATATTAAAGGTTTAACTGTACTGTAATTTTCAAATTTGCGGCGTATATCAGAAAATGATAGGTCGGAAAATCTGTTTAATGGCGGCGCGCTAGCGGAGCCATTAAACATGTTTTCCGACCTATCATTTTATGATATACGACTCAAATTTCAAAATTACAATGCGGTTAATCTATTTCTAATGCACTCCTTTACTACTGGCGTAGGAATACAAGGTGTAAGATCACGTGTTTCCGAACGGTGTGACGTCATGTTATTTAGATGCGTTTACAGTAGATTTCCTTTAATATCTGTCTAATGGAATGACATATTTTTATGAAATATACCGCAGCAAATGCGGTACACATTGCCCTTTATTGTATAGGCGGCTTTAATCTCATCATTATGTCGTTTTGACGAAGAATCGGTTGCAGTAATTGTAAATAAAAAATAGTGCACGTGAATGTAAGAAATAAATGGGACTCGATTCTTTGTGAAAGTTATAAGTTATTGTAAATAACTTTCAGAGCATCCATAAAATACATATGCCATCGTATTTGGTGCGCTACATATCATTAAAATCCATCAATTTATTTGGAAGTTTTTAAAGAAAATCTACTGTAAAAATTACATCACAGATTACGTCACGTCGGAAAATCGGATTCGTAAATCACGTGATCCCCCACTTTGGAATACATATTGAAATAATTTGCGACCGTTCATCAACAGTGATATACCTGTAATGTATGGCCATCAGCCAATCAGATTGCGTGATATTTATAGAGTGCATTAGAAGATACATTGTATCTGGGGCACATAGCGTTTACCTTATAGTTATAGTTATGTGACTATGACTGGAGAGATGGGGCTTACGGGATTTCTGATCAGTGTAGCTCCTGATCAAATAGAACACCCCTGTAGACTGATAACGACGTACATGTATAATGCTTGTTAGACGCATGATGGGTATTTCATTGATGGAATGGCGAACAGTGCAGATGCTGAATGTGCGGATGCACAGGCGGATCTGGTTCTACACTGGTCGCACAACCCATAAACCACATTTTTTACAGCTACAGCCACATTTGAGACAAGCCATGTGATTTTACACCTACGGAGATGTGCGCTATCTTACGAACAAAATGTTTACAAAATGTATTATGTTTTCTGTAAATGACGTCGAAAGATGACGAAATGTTCATAGCAAATGCAGACCGCATATTTCGTCATCTTGTGACGTCATTTACGGTTTCTGTGCATATATTTCATTAAAAATTGCACATGTTCTTGGGTACAATACGGTATACATGTACGACTACATGTACAGTACAATACGGTATACATGTACGACTACATGTACATATTCTTGGGTACAATACGGTATACATGTACGACTACATGTACATGTTCTTGCGGGTACAATACGGTATACATGTACGACTACATGTACATATTCTTGGGTACAATACGGTATACATGTACGACTACATGTACATGTTCTTGGGTACAATACGGTATACATGTACGACTACATGTACATGTTCTTGGGTACAATACGGTATACATGTACGACTACATGTACATGTTCTTGGGTACAATACGGTATACATGTACGACTACATGTACATGTTCTTGGGTACAATACGGTATACATGTACGACTACATGTACATGTTCTTGGGTACAATACGGTATACATGTACGACTACATGTACAAGGTGCATGATCACATGAGTACAACAACAACAACGTCGCCCACTCCAAAGTAAGTATTATTTGATTTTTTCTTTAATATGCACCGGAGTTTGATGAAATATGGCCCAGCAAACGCGTCTTTATGAGCTGCATTTGGTGGTCTAGGGAGTCTATCACAGACTTATGTCGTTTTTGTGAAGAATCGATTTCCGTGTCGGAGACACGGAAATCGATTCTTCACAAAAACGACAGAAGTTTGGGCGAAAATAAAGAGACCACCAAATGCAGCTTATCAAGAAGTGTTTGATGGCCATACTACATGTACATCAAAATACGTTACGTGATAAGGACACTATGAAAGAATACGTACTTTGTTGTTGTTGTTAGTACCACGTGATCATACACCTTGATGTATATCCGATGTTCACGATACTACTTCACACATACATGTACATCACCGATGCGAATACGGGCTTCATGTCACGTGTGCTTGATTGCTGTTTTGTTTTTGTTATGCAAACACTTTTCTAGTTTACCCTACACTACCGCCTGCGCTAATCGTGCCGATATTTGTATATTCCAAACGTTTCTATATATATATATATATATATATATAGGTAATTTTGACTTGCAAACAAACAGTTTGATAGGTTGAGCCTGAGCTGTAACACAGCTCAGACTCAGCAAATATAGCGGATTGATTTCAAGCACAGTATTCAAGAATTTTGAAATAAAGAAAATAAGATTTGCAAGATTTGCGTAAGCGGTGGTGTATGAATACATAATATAGGAGGTAACTTGGTGATTTCCCCGAGTATGAATAGAAAAGCAGTTCCTTCATGACGATGGTGAATCTGTCAGTGGGTGGTAGAGGGCATTGGGGCAATGTATGTTTGAAATATTAAGGAGATCCGTAGGAGGAAACCGAACATATAAGTTAGTTATCCGAGTGTTAAGGTTTGGGACGCACCAAGTATGTGACCCTGGCCTTTTGTTTAACGTGGGCGGTGCGATCGTGATTTGTTTCAGGGCGGTAGAGAACGATTGGAACGACACGTGTGTGACATATTAAGCAGATTTGTGCATGCAAACAAAACATATAAGGATTGACCCGAGCGTCAGGGTTTCGAACTCACCAAGTATGTGACCTTTATCCTGGGCTTAGCGGCGGCCGGACGATTGTGAATTTGTCAGTGGGTGGTAGAGGGCATTGGGACAATGTGTGTGACTTTGTGCATTTACATGTATCACGATCAGATAGCACATGAAGATAAACTAAATACAACTGCCGGTCAACATGACCTTTAATTGTATCATTTGCATATGTTTACACTATAATATATTATATTAATACACCGTGTTATTAACCTGTATAGTAAAGTCAATTTTGCAAAACAACTGAATGCGATATATTGCATTGCGGTGCAAAGCAGATTTTATCCATCTTTGCGACGCCATCGTAATCTGCATGAATATGAAGCTTAAATCCATAATTATAAACGTTTATCAATAACGAATGATTCAATGACAAGTTGCCCTGCCCTATAAAGAGGTACATTGCGCTTGTGACCAGTGTAGGGCCAGATCTGAGCCTGCGCGTCCGTGCAGTCTGATCTGGCCCTACACTGTTCGCTATTGTGGTTGAGCGACAATTCTTCAAGAAAATAACGTTTAACGAAACTTTTAAATTCGTTTCAGTGAGCCCGATGAACAGACGTTACACTGGTATAAATGTAACTTTTCCGCGTGGACGTTGACATATGATAAATTTAAATTTTCTTTATTGGATTTACACTATAATTAAGTCTGATCGAAATATCTGGGTCAACTTGACTGAATTGCAGCTACGTGTACATGTTCTTGCTACATGTAAGTGTGGCTGTGACTGAATGAATGGTGCGTATGGGATTTGTGACCAGTATAGCTCCTTAAGAAATAGCACACCTCTTTAGCCTGATAACGATATATATTGCTCATTAGAAGCATGGCGGGTGTTTCATGATGGACTAGGGATGCACAGGCTTATCTGGATATACACTGGTCACAAACACATCAGCCCAATATCCCAGCCACATGTCACAGAACCATTATGCGCTGCTCATCAATACAATGGATGGGGTACTGGGCCCGTTTCACTAGACGTCGTACGACTAAGAAGTGCGAAATTGAAATCCACAGTAACATTTAGCCCTTTGAACTCGAAATCCCGCTATAGCGGTTTATGCAAAAAGTGCAGATCCAGATGAGCCGGCTCGTAACGAGCCGTCTCATCAGGATCTGCACTTTTTGAAAGTAATTTTAATATTTTTGACAACAAAAACACACCCTTTTCATAAATGGACGAATCTGAAAATCATTTTATGACCATTGGATTGGTCGGAACATTAGTATGTCACAGTCCATTCCAGTTCCTTAAGGTTGAAAGGGTTAAACACTCATATTATGTAGTGTCCTTTTTTTCTCCTTTTTGTTAACCGATGTCCGATTTTGTACTTGTTGTAACCATGTGCATTTCCATTAATGAGGCTGTCTGGGAACGATGTCTCATCTATTACGAGGCCGCAGTAATTTCCTGTCAAAATGACAGAGTTATTCTTAATATCGCTGTATATTGCCCGCTGGGCGTGAATTGCGGAAATGACATCATATTTATTGTGACTTCGTCTGGCAATTCCGGCACCTCGTTGATCTAGCCAATCCGAACATAAATAAACAATAACAAAAGCAGTCTATACGTCTGTTGTTTCATATTTTGTAAACAAACTACCAACAAGACTGCCCAATGTCACAATATACGCCCGTCGAGGCATGACCAGTCAACAAGAGGTGATGACTCACATAAAACTGAGTTCTTCCTCTTTCCAGGATAAACATGTGTGCCAAATTTAGAGCTGATCCGTCAAATGTATGCACATATTGAGTTATTGCGTGGACAAGGATACAGAGTGCGAACATTAAAACTAAGACTAATCATCGTACATTTCTGAAATTCAATAGGCGTCTTCGTCTGGCAGTGATAAATATGTATACCGAATTTGGTTACGATCCGTCAATGGGAACTCTAGAACTTATTGCGTGGACAAGCTACAGTGGAGTCAGCGTGTAAGTGCACACACGAACGAACACGACAGGTTGGTTCCAACCTGTCGTGTTCGTTCGTGTGTGCACTTACACGCTGACCCCACTGTATGCCCGCCCGCTCGCTCGCTCGTACACGGTGAATACATACTACGTCCCGTTTTTGCAAACGAACTGCCAAATTCCCGGCGTAGTTCATGGATAGCCCGGATTTGTTCCTGGTTCCACAAACGAACGATTGTCTATCGTTAACACATCTTTTTGACATCATTTTTATAAAATTAGTTCTTTTAATTAGAAAACGATGTTTGCGTTGGCTTAAACTTGAAGCTGATGTGTAAAAACGACACAACAACATGAGTTGGAAAACCGACAAGAAAATATCGTTTTCGCGCAAGAAACAACCAAACGATTTTCGTTCCTAAGCATATTTTTGTACAAAAAGATCATTTTCACTGCGTTTTCCATTCGTTGTCATTTGGGAACAATCAACAAATATCCGCTGTATGTCCGACTGTGTCTTCATTGGTAACAGGTCTGGTGTAATTTCAAGTGTGGTAGAATACTCCAATTATTAGATACATTACATGTATATGATTGTGAACAATGCATACCACACTTTCACATCGTGGATACACTACGTGTTGTCTGGATGTGCAATGGCGCAATATTAAGGCAATACGACCGGCTTTGTCAAATCTACATATATAGTACAACAGTCTGTAATATTTTGCGAAAAATTGAATTGCATCTCGTGTTTACGTATAAGTAACCGAAATGCTGACAGTTTTACGTATTGGAGTAAACAAGAATGGAATCGCCATTGTGTGGCGTGTGGGAACGAATTAATAAAAACATCCATGTCTCCTGCGGGGCTACCGCAGGAGACATGGACTTTTTTATTAATTAGTTCCCACGAAATAACAATTCGTTCCCTCAATTTAACAATTTGTTCCCTCGAATTAACAATTCGTTACCACGATGTAGCAATTCGTTTTCTCGTATTAACACTTCGTTCCCACGAAATGACAATTCGTTCCCTAAATTTAACAATTCCTTCCTTCGAATTAACAATTCGTTCCCACTAGATACGATTTTTTGTGGGAACGAATTGTTATTTCGTGGGAATGAATTGTTAAATTGAGAGAACGAATTGTTAATTCGTGGGAACGAATTGTTATTTGGTGGGAACGAATTAATAAAATAATTAATTATACGTGCCCTGCGGTGCTTCGTATGTGTGCGACACAAAAGAGTGTGCTTGTCGTAAATACCCAGTGACCAGTGAAGACCCAGATCAACCTGTGTATCCGTTCAGTCTGACCAGGGTCTACACTGTTCACTATTCAATTGCCTTGATATACCTTGTTTTATCTGTAACAGACCCAATGTATACGCTGCAAGGTAGCTATCAAGGTGTATGATCACGTTGTTACAACAACAACAAGTACTGAAACTTCCAGAAGCCCTCCGATTCAAAGTTTTTTGTCCTTATTATGTAACGGATTTTGATGAAATATGGCGCATCAAACGCGTCTTGTTAAGCTGCATTTTGGTGGTCTCGGTACTTTGCCCCAAACTTCTGTCGTTTTACCGAAGAATCGATTTCTGTGTATACAGAAACGGAAATCGATTCTTCGTATAAACGACATAAGTATGTGCCGAACTCCCAGGACCACCAAATGCAGCGCAGGAAGACGCTGCGCCATATTTTATCAACATCCGTTGCTTATGTAGGAAAATAATACTTAATTTGGAGTGGGCGCACTTTCAACACTGTCAGCCATTGTTGTTGCTGTTGTAACCACGTGACCATGTACCTTGACTATGTGTAGCACGGATTTTTCCTGGTTCCATAAACGAACGATTGCCTATTGTTTATACATCGTTTGGACATCGTTTTCGTTTTCATAATTAGAAAAGTATGTTTTCGTCGATTTAAACGTGGCACATTTATACCATCGAAAACATCGTTTTCTAATTTAGAACGAAAACGATGTCAAAACGATGCGTTGAAAGAAACGACTGGAGTTTAAATAGTTGAATGATTCGTATTTAAACGAAAATATCGTTTTCATGTACATGGCAATGATGATCGTTTCCACGCATATCGTTTTCCATTCGTTTTCATTTGTTTCGTTTGGGAACCTTCAAATATTCGTTGTAACATATTACTTATTATGATTGTGCAATAAAAGATATGCTTACACAAAATACACGTAGCAGTGACGTCAAAATGAACAACGCGTTGTGACATTATTACATTGCTACTTCTTGATGCGAGTTATTAAGGAATACAACCATGGGCTGTTGCGTATACTTGGGTTGAAGGCGTGAATATTGTGCTTGCAATCAAGCAGATTGATTGTCTAAGCCTGAGCTGTGCTACAGCTCAGGCTCAGGCAATCAAATTGCTTGATTACGAGTGGTCAATGACAATAGATGTGAGAAACGTTGGGGTTTGCACACACAGGTGGAAGACTCGGACATAGGGGGCCGTTTCACTAAGCTTCGTACGACTAAAATGTTCGTAAGTGCAAATTTAGGATCGTCTGCAAATTTCAATTAATGGATTTACATTTATTGAGCATAGGCTGCTTATGCGTAAGTCGTAAGAAGTTTAGTGAAACGGCCTCCAGTACTTGGCTCATTTGGAAAACGTTACCAAATGAGCCAAGTATTGGGTTAGGTCCTAGTCTTCCACCTGTGTGTGCAAGTAGGCCAGGAATTCCGCTGGCTAAAGATGACATAAGTCCCTTCTCTCCGGACACAGCCACAACCTCAAGGTGCATGATCACGTGGTTACAACAACAACAACATCAAAAGAAAGTATTGTTTGCTATTTTCCTTAATATGCAACGAATTTTTATGAAAAAAGTCTTCATGACCTGCATTTGGTGGTCTAGGGAGTTTGGCACAGACTTATGTCGTTTTTGCGAAGAATCGATTTCCGTGTCGATTCTTCAGAAAAACGACAGATGTTTGGGCGAAAATACCGAGACCATCAAATGCAGCTTAACAAGACGCGTTTGATGAGCCATATTTCATCAGCATCCGTTAGGTAATAACGACACTATAAAATAATACGTACTTTGAATCGGTATTTGTTGTTGTTGTTAGTACCACGTGATCATAAACCTTGAACCTGGCGCGAAGAGAAGCAAGATGGCGATTGTCTCCCAGTTTGTATAAGTAATCCCATCGTGTGCTGGGTTTAACGACACTGGGTGCTCGTCACTTCATAAACAGCAATTCAAAGTGTTATTTCCTTTATATAGAAGCCGTACAGAGTTTGCTCCTTGTCCTACAAGTCTTGCCGTTCTTCAACTGACGTCAATTTACATTAAATAGACAAGTCTTATATACAGGTTACTGAACGTGTACCGTATTTAGTCCAACCACTGGATTTGGTGGCATTTTGAAAGGCGCAATGTAGGTCAAGTCATGCTTATTTTCATCATCTGAAGTAATACACATCGCTGCAGCACACACGCCTATCAATTACGAAAACAATGTGAATACCCTGAAAACTCCACGAAAAATGGCGGAACGTTTTAAAGGTTCCTGATGAATTAGTCACGAGATGTATCTGACATATACGACGGAATGAGCAATATATATATATATTCTTTATTTCCCCCATGATTGGAGATTTGTGACATGGAATTGCATTTAACAATTATTGTAACAGTTTTAATACTATCCTATTTATCCGTCAACACCTACAAATACCTTTAAAATGCAAAAAAATAATTCCAGCGGCATCCTCAAAATCGGAGATTCGACTAAAATGACAACCGCTCATATGCATACGCAGTGATTAGGTCGTATTGACAGGATATCAAAACAAATTCAGGGCACCGTGTTTCACGGCACATACGCACTGTGTTGACATGATACAATCATACTATGATTGACGGATGTTTCGTCTCATTGCTCCATCGCAGAAATGAAAATTAAGAACATTAAATGCCTTTTTTTCCTTTCGATGACACGTAGCGAAGAGGATTAATGTTGTTTATTACACTCTTGCGAGTTATTTCCATAGGTTTCGCTGTGAGAGAAAACCCGTAATTAACTTCTTACAAATAATACACCGTGAAGAGAACAACCGTACTTGCGTGCCTGTTTTCTTGGAAACCACGAGCTACCATGCAAAATGTTTACTTTTTATTAGTCAAAATTGTTATTTGAAAACTTGGAAAGGGTAATGCAATTAAACACATTCCAAACATGCAGTCAAATATATCTGGTTCATAGAAACAGCTGCGTAATTTGGATTTCAAAAAGTTTACATGACGTCACATTTGACGTCACACAACGTAACGTCAAAACGCGGGAAAACACGTAATTGTGTTACTATTCATGCGCACATCACAACTCATTGTTTATAATCTCAAAAAAATACTAAATGTGCATATATATCCGCCGTGGAAGTGTAATAAATAGGATACTCGTGTCCGTCGGCGTCCGTGCAAGCAACTCGTTCGCCACGCTCACTCGTTGCTTACGCGGAAGCCGACGCACACTCGTGTATTATTTCCCGCTATTCAAACTGTACGATGGAATATCCTCTATCTCTTTATGTGTCGATGCCCAGTTTTCTCGACCCGTCTCGTTATGAGCAATATTTACAGCTCTAGTTATATATTCCAGTCTACGCATGTCCGATATTTCGAGGAAATTATCCTAATAATTCAAGGACAAGCAGATTGACCAATGCCTAGCAAAACCATGGTTTGTTTACCCATCCGCGCCGGAATAGTATGCCAGTATTTGTAAAATGATTATATAAACAAAACGATCATGTAGCTGACTATGCATTGAGTGAATACACACTGACGGATAACACATTGTCCTATCGAGGGTCAACACTTACTTCCCAGAATGACGCCAATTTCATGACGCAACGTAAACAAGTCCGCATTTCGTTCATCACAAACGCCGTAACATTTCCCCTTTCTTAGCATCATAAGTATATAATCCCTAACCCCGTACATGACTATAATTATATTTAATTACACTGTATTACATAATCGTTATGACGGATTCGTCTTTCCAAATGTGCGTTTGAAGCGTTCTTTGTTGACTTTTTACTTCGTGTAGAGAGACATAAGAATTTTCCTAATACACACTTTATTATGTACGTGTATGTTTGTGTCATATTGTAGAATTGTAACAATATAGCGAAGTATGAACGTCAACGCCCTGAAGTTTCTTTCTATATTTTAGTGCGCGAAAAGTAAATGCTATAACGCCCATTTGTTTACGTTGACTGTGGTGTAACGATATAATACAACCTGTTGCCTATAAAGCGGAAAAGGTGAAGCTACATCACACGGTACCTGGCAAATGTTAGCAAATAGAACACCAGGCTAGACTATTTTAATATCTAGTTGTTCATACATATTGGATTTACATTTATTGAGCATAGGCTGCATATGCAGCCTATGCTCAATAAATGTAAAGCCATTTATTCACTCGGCTCGGAATTCCTACGCGTTTCCTAGCCCTTCATGACACGTGATATCAAAATACACTAGCCCGGTATTCCGGTATTCTCTATGAATCTACCTCATTTGTGAATCAAATTGACCCATTGATCAAGCTAAGTCGTTATATATTAGGAGGAACCTACTTGAAGTAAACACGATTTCCACTCCAGGACCGGACGTAATTGAAAAGGTCAACCCGTCTAGCCAGTACACGTTGTAAAACAAATTCTCCATAACGTCACATATATATATATTACCAGGCTAGAGTCCGTTGGTATCAGGTGTATCAGGCAAGGCTAGGAAACGTGTAGGAATTCCGAGGCTCGCCGAGCCGAGCCTGATAAATTTAATATCAAACGGCACTGGTATGGTATTCTATTTATTAGGTAACTTTTAATGCTGAAAGATGGGTAAACGTACTGTGATTTTCGTTGACAATTGCTAGAACTGGGACTTATTTACGTTGCGTCATTACACTGACATCTTTCGGTAACGTCATGTGACATCGTTCGACGAATGAAACATCAGATTTTAATTCGTTGTGACTCGGATATGCCTATCTTGTCAATACCGGAATGAATGGCCTTTTTCTGGAATTTATCGGGGTATAAACTTGGAAAAGTCGCGGGAGTACTGGACGAAGGCCGGAAGGCCTCGTCCAGTATTCCCGCGACTTTTCCAAGTTTATATCCCCGATAAATTACACAAAAAAGGCCATTCATTCCTTATAATTCCAGCATTTGAAATAAATTCATCAAGAAAATGTGTTTATTTTCCGTTTTATAAATAATTATTTTAACTGCGCCTCACGGTTACTGAAAGTAGTTCGGCGTGGGAGTTTACTGGGATATAAATTTTGGACAGAGACTTGCTACGGGCCAATCAAATGTTAGGGAATTGTGTAACTTCTTTTGTGCTAGAATTATTTGTCAGTAAGTTTCCGGTCAAAACATAGCGAGTAAATTGACAAACCATATATGTACCGCTGTTTGTTCCACGTTATGCTGCCGATGTAATTTTGACTTGTAATAATGATGAAATTTCATCAAATATTGATTTTATTGCGAATTTTGTTTTTTTTAATAAAATATAGCTTCTTTTGTTAGTTACATCATTTCCAAGCTATCTAACCAAGTTTCCGTATTTGGGTGTGTGGATGGTTTATGGTGGAGGGTGGGGGGAGAGATAAATCATGCACATTCCACACATATCCAGCATTGAATCACAACACTCTGAGAAAGTGGAACCTCTCTAAACCGGGTGGAAGGCTGCGGGATGAGATACATGATAATGATCTCACAGGGTTTCTGGGTTAGAGAAATGCTATTGTAATTATACCGGTAGAAACAAAATGAAAGAAAACTAAATTGTCGATGTGCAATATTAAATCAATACGATCATATTGGAATGTACTAAACAATTGAGTCAACCTCTTCATGCCCGCTCCTTCCCGCAGGGGAACATGGATTTGTTTTTAATAATTCGTTCCCACGAAATAACAATTCGTTCTCTCAATTTAACAATTCGTTCCCCCGCATTAACAATTCGTTCCCACGATATAACAATTCGTTCACTCGAATTAAAAATTCGTTAATTCGTGGAAACGAATTGTTAAATTTAGGGAACAATTGTTATTTCGTGGGAACGAATTAATAAATGAGTAACCTCTTCACGACCCCTACAGTAATGGCTTAGTAGAATATGCACGAACCCTGTGTTTGGAACTCAAAAACATCCCGGTTATTATGTTTTATACCAGATTATTTTTGCGTAGCCCCTTGGAACGTTACACTATTTTACGGAGCCCCGCATGGAACATAGAATTCTGTTTTATTAATTCGTTCCCTCGAATTAACAATTCGTTCCCACGATACAACAATTCGTTCCCTCGAATTAACAATTCATTCCCACGAAATGACAATTCGGTCCTTCAATTTAACAATTCCTTCCCTCGAATTAACAATTCGTTCCCACTATATAACAATTCGTTCCGACGAATTAACCATTCGTTCCCACTATATAACAATTCGCTTCCACGAATTAACAATTCGTTCCCGAAAAAAAGAATTATACGTCCTCTGCGGGGCTCCGTGCGTTGCACTATTTAGCGGATTCATAGGAGAATATGGCTAACTTTGCACCAGTTCAATATATGTTATCATGTCTGCGTAGGTAGATAATGGACTTGATTGACAATGCAAGCTTGATTGAAAATAGAGTAACGCGCCATGTATGTTTGCGACGATATACAGGCAGCCTACACCCACTCGCTGTTTACTACAGGCACTGGTTCTCGGATATTCGCAGAAAATGATGACTTGTATACACTATCGCATGCGCTAATCTTGCCAATAGTTGTCTATTGTTTTCCTTTCAAAATGATTGAATATTGTACTTGAAACATCAATCAGCTTGATTCGCTGAGCCTGAGCTGTGGCACAGCTCAGGCTCAGCGAATCAAACTGCTTGATTCTGGACTGAGATTGCCGATAGGTGTCCAGAAACGTTGACATCTGGGCAAGATTGACGTTTATGTACAAAGTATCTTTGTCGCTATTTCTGAACCCAGTGGCAGCTGTGGGTTACTGGAAAACTACGGAGCCTCGCAGAGGACGTAGAATTATTTTTATTAATTCGTTCCCACGAAATAACAATTCGTTCATAACAATTCGTTCCCACAAAATAACAATTCGTTCCTTCAATTTAACATTCGTTCCCACGAATTAACAATTCGTTCCCTCAATTTAACAATTCGTTCGTTCCCACGAAATAACAATTCGTTCTTACGATATATTGTTGATTCGAGGGAACGAATTGTTTGAGGGAACGAATTGTTATATCGTGGGAACGAATTGTTATTTCGTGGAAACGAATTGTCAATTCGAGGAAACGAATTGTTATATCGTGGGAACGAATTTTTATTTTGAGGGAAAGAATTGTTATTTTGTGGGAACGAATTAATAAAAAAAAATCCATGTCCCCTGCGGGGCTTCGTAGAAAACAAACTTGGATGTAGTAAAACATATCTGCTAAGTTCATAGTCCCCGCAGTCCAGGAATCTCTCTCAAACGCTGCCTCTGTATTCCGGTCACGAATGTGTCATTCTCCAATTCATTCAGGTCGTTTAAGGCTCGGCCAACGGGTTCGATCCCACATTTAACCTGCTGCATTGGAGTGGGGATCCCAAAATCAGAATGGAATAAATAATCATAAAGATCATGCATGTTTATGCACGTCTATTGGCACTACCAACTCGAAAGCAAGCACTTTGCTTGTCTGAGCCTGAGCTGTAGCACAGCTCAGGCTCAGACAATCAATCTGCTTGACTTCAAATACAACGTTCACGCCTTCTGAAAGAAAACAATGTCCAATTATTGGCAAGATTATATTACTAAGTATTTCAGTCATGTTGATTGGCCGAAACACGGCCACGTGATTATCTACAAATTGTAGACCTCTAAACGGTTTGTTTACACGAATAAGCACTCGCGAACCGGTCCGAGATGTCTTTAGTCATCATGTAAACAAACGTATTGTTCATCTGCTTAGAGCGCATGTGTAAACCTGACACATATAATTGTTATTGCGTTTACACTATTCTTAATGTTTGGAATATTCGTGGTAAGGGTCATATAAAAAAACAATTAATAGTCTTTTGAGCCGGTGTACATGAGTTTTACGGACCTGAGGAAAGTGATGTTCACTGACGCTGAATCGGCGGAGGTGAACATCATTTTTCTCAGGTCCGTAAATCTCATGTACTCCTCAAAAGACAATCATTGCGTAATATAGGACCCGCCATTAAAACGCAATTAAGCATCCTGTAAAGTGAGATGTACACATGTGGGGTTGCTAGACATGACATCGATCGACCCCGTCATTATAGACTACTTGACCCAGAGGCCAATGGGTTTTATTTAAATTATCGGTGGTTAACGGCCTAATAACAGTTTCATTTAAAGAGGAATTACAGAGAAAAAATAAATTTTAAAATGTATTATGTAAACTGATAGATACATGTAATGACGATATAAACCACATGCAGAAAACATCATCGAACAATTTCAATGTCATCAAAAGTTACAACAGTTTTCATATCAGCACATTTTATGCAAATTTTTCCCTATCCAATTCTATAATCGCAATAAAAAATATTTAATGATAACAAAACCAAGGTGGGGGATGACGTGGTTATAAATATACCGCAGCAAATGCGGTACACGTTGCCCTTTATTGTATAGGCGGCTTTAATCTCATAATTATGTCGTTTTGACGAAGAATCGGTTACCGTAAATGTAAACAAGAAATGCGTCTGTCGAATGCCACCTGCAGCATATTTGAGAAACTGTGACAAAGTGGTTAACCGAAAAGTGTGACGGACGGACGGACAGACAGACGGACAGACGGACAGACGGGCGGACGGACGGACAGACAGACGGACAGACGGACAGACGGACAGACGGACGGTCCAAACACTATATGCCACCCGTTTCTTCGAAACCCGGTGGCATAATAAAAACTAGAGCACGTGAATGTAAGAAATAAACGGTTCTCGATTCTTAGTTAAATATATAAGTTATTGTAAAGAACTTTCAAAGCACCCATAAAACACATATGCCATCGTATTTGGTGCGCTACATATCATCAAAATCCGTCCGTTTGTTAGGCAGATTTTAATGAAAATCTACTGTAAAAATGACGTCACAGATTACTTCACGTCGGAAAATCTTATTTTGTTGTAAATTATCAAGTCCATGTGCATGGACAGTGGGGTCAGCGTGTAAGTGCACACACGAACGAACACGACAGGTTGGAACCACTGTAATTCATGTATACAAAAAAAATGTAAATATTTTTTTTGCATTTTTTCTCATTTCCCATCAAAAGTGTATGTTGTTACCACTCAGTTGAACCGTCTCGGCGAGACGGTTCAACTGAGTGGTAACAACATACACTTTGGGTGGGTAGCGAACCAACCTGTCGTGTTCGTTCGTGTGTGCACTTACACGCTGACCCCACTGTACATGCACTAATGAGAAAAATTGAGTTAATATAAATAATTATAGACAATAACTTTCCTCGATGACGTCATAGCAGAACGCGCATATTTCAGCTGATTACACATTTCAAACCTTTGTAACTTTTGAAGTATCGGTTATTGTTGCATGCAATATTCAGCATTCATTTCATCTGATCAAACTATCATTTTAAGGAATAAAATAGGTTGTTTTATTTCATTTTAGGGCCGGGCCAAAGGGTTCGATCCTGCATTTATCAAACGCGTCTTTATGAGCTGCATTTGGTGGTCCATGGAGTTTGTGTCGGAAACACGGAAATCGATTCTTCGCAAAAACGACATAAGTTTGGGCAAAAATACAGAGACCACCATTTGCAGCTTAACAAGACGCGTTTGATGCGCCATATTTCATCAAAATCAGTTACGTAATAAGGACACTATGAAAGAATACGTACTTTGAATCGGTACTTGTTGTTGTTGTTGTTAGTACCACGTGATCATACACCTTGACTAAGGAAGAAAATATATCACGACCTGCTGCATTGGAGGTAAACTATCAACATCAAAACGGAATATTTGCATCGAAAACAATATATATATATTCAGCCCTGAGAACAGGGCATGTTAATAGTAACACCATTATCTAGTATACCATATAGTAACACTATGTAACCTGATAGTAGAAACACGAATATTCTAGCATCGGGCTACATAGGCCGTGAGGTGGGGGATACTGTGGACCTTCGCTCAACACCCACTGCTAAATGCATGTGTTTAATCTGTACCGCGCTAAGCAGCCCGCTACCAGACATACGCATATTCGTGTGTCTACTATCGGGGAGATAGGGTGGTGATATAGATAATAGTAGGTTAGTGCCGTGAATGGGAAAACATATCTGGCAAGGCTTAGAAAACGGGATGGGCGATTCACCCATTCACGGCACTAACCTACTATTCTATTTATCCCGTCAACATTACAAATAGATTTAAAATGCAAAACAAATAACCCCAGCCGCATCCTCAAAATCGGAGAATTGACTATTATGACAACCGCACATATTCATACCCAGTGATTACATGTATGTCGTATTGACAGGATATCAAACATGTTTCACGGCACCGTTTTTCACGGCACATACGCATTGTTTTGACGGGATAAATTACCGTACCCTATTCGCATTTACATGAACCTTCGCTCAAACGATCACACTGCAACATGTGTGTCTTCGATTTAATATGGATGTGACAGTAATCTGTAATTTGAAGATACTATAGGAATTAATGGCCTTTTTGTGGAATTTATCGGGGTATAAACTTGGAAAAGTCGCGGGAATACTGGACGAAGGCCGGAAGGCCTCGTCCAGTATTCCCTCGACTTTTCCAAGTTTATATCCCCGATGAATTCCACAAAAAGGCCATTCATTCCTTATAATTCCAGCATTTGAAATAAATTCATGAAGAAAATGTGTTTATTTTGACAGACGGCAGCCATTTGTTTACATTGACAGCACAGACAGCGCACCTGTAGAAAGTAGTTCGGCGTCGGAGTTTACTGGGATATAAATTTTGGACAGAGACTTGCTACGGGCCAATCAATTGTTAGGGAATTGTGCAAATATTTTTGTGCTGGAATTATATGTATATTGTTATCACACATCAGCAATACTCCCAGTTTTGACCTCGTGTTATTATTTTTCATCATGCAATAATCATCATTTATTCCACTCAGATCATAACATTATGACAACATGCGGTAACAATACTAGTAGAGCAACAAACTACACCTATCTGACAAGGGGTGGACAGTCATTTAGAACATAGGTTGTGATATACAAAATGCTCGTTAACGGCTCTAGTTCATGAAACCACTTGATTTCATTCTGGGTTCCGTGGGTAAAGGCCTTACATTTAAGATGGCGTTCAGAATGGCCGCCAAATAAGGATATTCATTTTTTGTAATAATTTAGTTCAAATGTTTTATAAAAGTGGTCAAAGCAGTGGAATTATGATGTGTAAGTCAACCAGGTAAATATGGTATTGATATCTCAGTGATATCGTAGATTTAATAAATGAAAAATGCAAAAATAATGAAATTCGACGTCCGAGAAATACACAAAGATATATTTTTATATTCAATCACCCTTATATCATTTCGCGGTCATAGAATCATCTGTGGAGCTTTAAATTGACCATACACACGTGCTACATGTGTTAATAAAGTTTTAACTTGGGTAAATATGAACATTTTTATATAATTACCGTTACCCCACCCACTAATAAATACATGTAAGTTACTGTAACATAATTGCCATGATGTATGGCGATAACATAATCTGATAACAAATGTTATAGTATTTGTAAAGGTCTCAATTTCCACTGATTGATGCCAGTATGATTCTGTGGACAATACCTCAATTCAAAATGGCGTCCAATATGGCCGCCAAAAGGGATATACCTGTATTTCTTGTTTTTCCGCCATTAGCTGATGGTTTGCATGGTTAAATAGTAGATAAATACTTCCAAAACAACACAAATATCCCCTCTTGCCTATCGGTACATCACATCAATTGCTGACACGTTCATATTGAACGTGTCAGCAATTGGTGTGATGTGCCGATAGACAAGAGGGGATATAGCCTTAGTGCATGGATATAGCCTTAGTGCATGGATATAGCCTTAGTACATGGATATAGCCTTAGTACATGGATATAGCCTTAGTACACATGGATATAGCCTTAGTACACATGGATATAGCCTTAGTACATGGATATAGCCTTAGTACATGGATATAGCCTTGGATATAGCCTTAGTACATGGATATAGCCTTAGTACACATGGATATAGCCTTAGCACATGGATATAGCCTTAGTACATGGATATAGCCTTAGTACACATGGATATAGCCTTAGTACATGGATATAGCCTTAGTACATGGACATAGCCTTAGTACATGGATATAGCCTTAGTACATGGATATAGCCTTAGTACACATGGATATAGCCTTAGTACATGGATATAGCCTTAGTACATGGATATAGCCTTAGTACATGGATATAGCCTTAGTACACATGGATATAGCCTTAGTACACATGGATATAGCCTTAGTACACATGGATATAGCCTTAGTACACATGGATATAGCCTTAGTACATGGATATAGCCTTAGTACATGGATTATAGCTTAGTACACATGGATATAGCCTTAGTACACATGGATATAGCCTTAGTACACTGGATATAGTCTTAGTACACATGGATATAGCCTTAGCACATGGATATAGCCTTAGTACATGGATATAGCCTTAGTACATGGATATAGCCTTAGTACACATGGATATAGCCTTAGTACATGGATATAGCCTTAGTTACATGGATTTTATAGCCTTAGTACATGGATATAGCCTTAGTACACATTGGATATAGCCTTAGTACATGGATATAGCCTTAGTACATGATATAGCCTTAGTACAATTGGATATAGCCTTAGTACATGGATATATGCCTTAGTGCATGGATTATAGCCTTATATACAATGGATATAGCCTTAGTATATCATGGATATAGCCTTAGTGCATGGATATGATAGCCTTATTAGTACACATGGATATAGCCTTAGTACACATGGAAAATATACCGCTTAGTCATGGATATAGCCTTAGTAACACATGGATATAGCTTAGTACATGGATATAGCCTTAGTGCATGGATTATAGCCTTATGTACATGGATATAGCCTTATATAAAACCACCATGGATATAGCCTTAGTACACATTGGATATAGCCTTAGTACATGGATATAGCCTTAGTACATTGGATATAAGCCATGGATATAGCCTTAGTTACACATGGATAGTAGCCTTAGTAACATTGGATATAGCCTTAGTACATGGATATAGACCTTAGTACACATGGATATAAGCCTTAGTACACATGGAATATAGCCTTAGTACATGGATAGCCACTTAGTACATGGATATAGCCTTAGTACATGGATATAGCCTTAGTACACATGGATATAGCCTTAGTGCACATGGATATAGCCTTAGTACACATGGATATAGCCTTAGTACATGGATATAGCCTTAGTACATGGATATAGCCTTAGTACACATGGATATAGCCTTAGTACACATGGATATAGCCTTAGTACATGGATATAGCCTTAGTACATGGATATAGCCTTAGTACACATGGATATAGCCTTAGTACACATGGATATAGCCTTAGTGCACATGGATATAGCCTTAGTATATGGATATAGCCTTAGTACATGGATATAGCCTTAGTACATGGATATAGCCTTAGTACACATGGATATAGCCTTAGTACACATGGATATAGCCTTAGTACATGTACGTGTGTACGTACGTTAGTAACACCCTTCATTGTTCAATAACTTATAAGCCGCTGCTTCACCGATTTTGATAATATTGAGCCACAATATGTGTCTAGGGGTGGTGCTTTATTTTGCATACGACACAGGTTCGACCGCCCAATGTCAAGGTCACTGAAGACTTATTTTCACATTGTGTGTAAGGCAAATAATTTTTGATTATTTTATTTTGTTTTATTATCAAGGCTGCGAGCGATGGGATTTGTCTCGTAATAACGATGGAATATGGCCAGACTAATGACAAGCATAATGCACACCCGTTATCCGGAGATACGCAACTAGGGGAGGAGAACATGGAAAGGGGAACGCACAAACTAGTGGGAATTTGGAGGGTTTGTAAAATTAGCTAAAACAATATATTTTATGCATGATCAGAACAATGTGAGCTTGCAACGTTGAGGAAGAATGATTGAAGCACATGTAGCAAAAATATTGAGCTCGAACGCCGTCGTAAAAGTTGAAAATTTATAAATTCAATATAGGATTTTATTTTTTTTTTGTCATTTTTGTTTAAAAAATCGTCTTTCCTGCACCAATCGTATGCTTTTCAGCACTATCAGGCATACAGTTATGTTTGCTGATCATTTACACTGATACCTTGAAAGCGACAGCGACCAGGATCTTCTGAGAAAAAAATGGCGGCCATTTTATGCACCGTGGTATAGCGCAAAATGGTGCACAAAAACTATGGGACTAGAGGACACAAATTGGGGGACGAGTGCACACAAACTGTGGAACGCGCTGCACAGAAAATGCCAATATACGTGGGTTTTAAGTTGCAAATTTACGTATGTATTTACAAAAATATTATATTTGCAGACGAGGATCCACGAATATTTACGCAGGGGCCGGTCCAAATGTGTCTGTAAGGAATTTATGCAAGTTTTTAATCAATATTCACCACAATTATGCATTGTTTTAGTAAGTTCGCTGTTCAATGCAGGCTTCTTTAGCAGCGCTCGTTTATTAATGGGCGAGCAGAGCCTCATTTCGTATTTCAATCAGTAAACCCGTTTAATACATATCACACATTAAACCATAGGTCACCACCTAAACTCGGAGGAAACCCGGAGTACCCGGAGAAAGACCACAGCAAGCTTGCACGGCATACGACAAGTCGACATGATTTCATCCGCAGAAATTTCGGGGGGTCGCCATAAAGTTTTGTCCGCGATAACCAATCCATCGATTCACAAGTGCATTCGTTCGTCCTACGACCATTCCGTCCGTCATAGAATGTTTGTGACGCAATCGTTGTTGTTTCTGTAGCACCCACTGTTTGTCGGAGAGCACCGTGATGTGTATATACAACATATAAACACCATACTTATACTAATTAACACTGCAATTGTATTGTATGTATATATATTCCTCCGGTGTCCTCGGAGCACCCTCGTGCTAGCGAAATATCTCTTTATTTCCCATCACCAAGGGTAACTGCGGTACGTCTTATCTGTGTACATTGTACCATCTAGACAGTCACCATGCATGTATTACATGTGTGTAAAATATTTACACGATCACCACCACAAAGTGTCTTGCTCAAGGACACAACACGCCGGCTCCGACCGCGTCTCGAACCTGCGCAGTTCGGGGACCTCCGATCCAGTCCATCTCGCTACACCCTAGGCCACTCGTGCTCCAGCATCACTGTCTTTACCGGTGGAAAGTTCTTAAACTTGTGGCGGTGGGTGCTCTATGTGTGTTTTGCAGCCCGCTGACGGACTGTGCAGTATCTCAATTGCAATGAGAGTCGGTCCTTATTCCGGGATAATTCCGACTGGAATGTGTCGCTATCTGCCTCGAGAATACACAGGACACTCTCATTATGGTTATCATTGCCAAACGTCTTGCTAACGCCAATGATAATAAGATTGAGTTGCACCTTCAGGCCCGGATCCAGGGGGGTGGGGCGTGAGAGGCGTACGCCCCCCCCCCCCCCCCTATTTTTGACGAAGCAATGATTTTTTTTATTCAGATTAGAAAAGGCTATCAGTATTCTGTTCTCAAATGCCAGGAAAATGCATCAGAGACACTCAAATTTTAAACTAAATTTTCTAGGGGAGGACCCCCATACCCCCCTCACCCACGCCCCCCCCCCCCCTTTCTCCAAATCCAGGATCCGGCCCTGACCTTGGCTGCACTACTTCGCCTGGTCATCGATTAGCATGGTTAACTCAGTTCCGCATGGTTGATTCTCCCAAACCCCGTGCTTCAAGTTATAAACGAAGTGTGGTGCGAGTTTAGGTGGTGACCTATGGTTTAATGTGTGATATGTATTAAACGGGTTTACTGATTGCATACGAAATGAGGCTCTGCTCGCCCATTAATAAACGAGCGCTGCTAAAGAAGCCTGCATTGAACAGCGAACTTACTAAAACAATGCATAATTGTGGTGAATATTGATTAAAAACTTGCATAAATTCCTTACAGACACATTTGGACCGGCCCCTGCGTAAATATTCGTGGATCCTCGTCTGCAAATATAATATTTTTGTAAATACATACGTGAATTTGCAACTTAAAACCCACGTATATTGGCATTTTCTGTGCAGCAAGTTCCACAGATTGTGTGCACTCGTCCCCCAATTTGTGTCCTCCAGTCCCATAGTTTTTGTGCACCATTTTGCGCTATACCACGGTGCATAAAACGGCCGCCATTTTTTTCTCAGAAGATCCTGGTCGCTGTCGCTTTCAAGGTATCAGTGTAAATGATCAGCAAACATAACGGTATGCCTGATAGTGCTGAAAAGCATACGATTGGTGCAGGAAAGACGATTTTTTAAACAAAAATGACAAAAAAAAATAAAATCCTATATTGAATTTATCAATTTTCAACTTTTACGACGGCGTTCGAGCTCAATATTTTTGCTACATGTGCTTCAATCATTCTTCCTCAACGTTGCAAGCTCACATTGTTCTGATCATGCATAAAATATATTGTTTTAGCTAATTTTACAAACCCTCCAAATTCCCACTAGTTTGTGCGTTCCCCTTTCCATGTTCTCCTCCCCTAGTTGCGTATCTCCGGATAACGGGTGTGTAATGAGTCTGGGAACAAATAAAGGTGATTTGTATTGCATGTTCACATATTAAATTAAATATAAGTGGCTAGCTAGCATGTGTAGTGAATTTCCAATGTGGCACATAGCTGCTGTTTACATGCGGTATTCACGTTTTCTTATGCGTTTATTGAATTTATGTATCGCCCCTGATATCAGTGTGGAAATTTACGCCTGATATAAAATGTACAATAATGCCAATAAATACGTGGGGTAATGGTGAATGAATGTTTATTTGCCTGAAAATGTCTCAGATGATGAGTGATGATGATGTGCCTACTGAGTGGACATGTACCTTTAAAGGTAGATTTGACCGAAACATTTGTTACAAATCGATTATAAATATAGTTGTACTCTTTCAAAAACTCTACAGTTTCTTATTATGTCGCTACATGTAAGTATACACATTATCGTTGTGAGTGTGGCTACATTGTACTTGAATACATACGGGGTTTATATAAGGCCATGTCATTGTGTTTCTCTGTTAAGCGTCCACCTGGATAGCCAAATCCTAATTACGTATCCGGTAAAAACAAACAAGGCTTTGAAAAAAACGAATGTAAATTTATGTTATAGAGAATAGTAGGCTAGTGCCGTGAATGGGAAAAAATATCTGGCAAGGCTCAGGAAACGGGATGGGCGAGGCTCTGCCGAGCACATCCCGTTTCCGTGCCGCGCCAGATATTTTTTCCCATTCACGGCACTAACCTACTATTCTATTTATCCCATCAACACCTACAAATGGCTGTAAAATGCAAAATTAGTGTTGACTGGATATCAAAAATGTTTCACGGCACCGTGTTTCACGGCACATACGCACTGTGTTGACGGGATAAAAAAATTTCCTCAACCCTTTGCGGTTGATGAAGTTTTTAACATAAATTTAAATTGCAGCTAAATAATAAGAAAACACTCTTATTAAACGTATTAAATGTAAATTCATGAGCGGATTTAAAAGTTAGATAAGTCCTAAATCAATTTGCATATTACTTCACGAGTAAATAGTGTAAAATAGCATGTTACACAGTTTGTTTGTTTTTCATGGAACCACTCTCAAAACCTACCCGCACGCGGACGCTTTACCATTTTACAGAGAAAGAACTTGCTATGGCCTAATTGGTATTACATGTAATATGATTTTTGTTCGCTGCATTTTAATTCCTGTTAGAGCGGTGGGAGAGCAGCATTAACAACTGTGTCAACTGGATTTACATTTATTGAGCATAGGCTGCATATGCAGCCTATGCTCAATACATGTAAATCCATCAATTATAACAATGCAATTGTGCGCAATGTAGCTACACAACCCACCATATTACATGTACTTGGTATTTTGATGGGATAAACTACGTAGAGTGCGACTGTCCGCCTGTACACGGAACATTCCATACCTGGGAATATGATCTCAGAAAATTGGTCAAGCCAAATGTCGTTGGCTTATTTTCCGAAATTGTATTCATTGCAATGCAGTCGAAATGTGTGCATATGACATTAAGGATGTTATGGGACCGTTAATTAAACTTAGCTATTTCATTCGCTCCCGTAAATATTAACCCCATCATTAAATCAGCCTTCACATGCTCCCAACCTGCCACTGTATTTTATTTGTATGCTAATACAAGTATTAGACACGGGCTTTATGTGGATTACCTCCATCCCATCGCATTGGTTACGTACGTACACGCATGGGCTAGTGTATTAAGGTAAGTTTCAGAGTGTATTATAGGAATGAATGGCCTTTTTGTGGAATTTATCGGGGTATAAACTTGGAAAAGTCGCGGGAATACTGGACGAAGGCCGGAAGGCCTCGTCCAGTATTCCCGCGACTTTTCCAAGTTTCCCCGATAAATTCCACAAAAAGGCCATTCATTCCTTATAATTCCAGCATTTTAAATAAATTCATGAAGAAAATATGTTTATTTTCCGTTTTCTTAAGAATTATTTTAACTGCACCTGACGGTTACGGAAAGTAGTTCGGCATGGAGTTTACTGGGATATAAATTTTGGACGGAGACTTGCAACGGACCAATCAAATGTTAGGGAATTGTGTAAATATTGTTGTGCTGGAATTATACAGTTATGTCTGTCTAGCACCACGCTAGCACGTGTCTGTACAACCAGGATTTGTTCCTGGTTCCACAAAAGAACGAATTCCAATTAGAAAACGATGTTTTCGTTGATATAAACGTGTCACATTTAAACCATCGAAAACATCATTTTCTAATTAAAGCAACACGGATGGGCTATAAAATGAATCTGTGGATGATGACAAATAAATAAATGATATATCAAGCCAATCCGAACTAGAGCAAGTGATCAGAGACTGACGGATACCCCCGGCCGCCGCCATGACAGACGAACACAAACGTTTACACAACACTCTAAGTAATATGACCTTGACCTTGGACATGAAGGCCGTATGGGTGTGGAAATTGTATTTCCTTTTAGAGCTGTGGAAGAGCAGCGTCAACAATTATGAAAATGCAATTGTGTGTAATGTAGCTACACAACCAACCATATTACTTGGTATGTGGGTCAATATTGATGATGATAAAGAAGTATACGAAGTTTGAAGTCAATCCGTTGCAGAGATAATGGGTAGCCTAAAACTTTAACGCAAATCTTACGGCCGCAAATTTAAGTAATTTGACATTTACCTTGGACATGAAGGCCGCATGGGTGTGGTATGGAATGAAAACATGGATGATGATAAGGAAGTATATGAAGTGTGTTTGAAGTCAATCCAACTAACAGTTGCAGAGATAATGGGTACCCGAAAACTTTAACGCGAATGGGACGTACGGACAAACGGACGGACGGAAGGACGGACAGAATTACCAAAACTATATACCCCTCGATACACTTCGGGGGTATAATTACGGTAACAGATATATCATCTTACCGAAACATTTAACGCAAATCTCAGACAAACAGGCGGAAAGACGAAGAGACAGACAGGTGGCAACTATATGTATCCCGGAAATTATTTCCACTACATAAAAATCTCAAACACAAATCATTTGGGGCGCGTGTCAGCGTCAGAATTTCGGTGCTAGTTTATATGTTAATACAGTTAACACATATCTACGAAAGTCACCTACGAAAACATAAACCTGGCTGTTGTAGAGGGGTGGCTGTTGTAGGGAGGTTAACAAAAGAGGCAACTGTCCATTTGGGATATAAAATATGGACTACATCAGAGAGGGTGTTGTTGTAGAGGTGACCGTTTAGGGAGGTTCGACGGTATGGCATATTTTTGCTTCAACATCTTATTTGAGAGATGAGAGTGAAAAATCGCACATCTTCTTAGGTAAAAAATTACATGGCGTGTCTCAAATGCAGAAACTGCACGCCTGCCTGTCTGCATGTCTTTTCTGACTGCAATAAACATATATCATTACCGCAGTAGAACCAGCAGAGAAAAGACATTATGGTCAGCTTTTTGTCTTGTTCCACAAGCGTCTCATTTCATACCCAGTAATTTCACGTGTTGGCTTCTAGACAGCGGCAATTCTCTGGCAAAATGTATGGTTCAGCAGAAACGACTTTTCTTCGGATGTGATTATAGAAATAGGGCTTATGACGTTTGTGGTCAGTCTAATTCGTGATATCTAGAACACTGCTGGAGCGTTGTAAACCTTTCACCCCTAAGTAACTGGAATGGATATTGATATGTTAATTTTGCAACCAATCCAACCGTCACAAAATGGTTTTCAGACTAGTCCATTTATGAAAAGGGGTATATTTTGTTCTCAAAAATATGAAAATTACTTTCAAAAAGTGGAGATCCTGATGAGACGGCTCGTTACGAGCCGGCTCATCTGGATCTGCACTGTTTGCATTAACCGCTATAGCGGGATTTCGGGTTCAAAGGGTTAAGGATTTGCCGTATATTATTTGTTACTCGTGTACTATATGACTGGTGCTATACAAGCAATATTGCGAATAGTGCAGACCCTGATCAGACTGCGCGGATGCGCAGTCTGATCTGGCTCTACACTTGTCGCAAAGGGGATAACACAACTATACTGATTTTGTTATCAATGTAGTGTTTTTCCTGATCAACTAGCATAGTGTTAACACAATACGTTGAAACAATATCTAAACTGTCTACATGCATACGAAATTGTTCTCAAGTCATAATAACGAACAGTGTAGAACCTGATAAGACTGCTCAGATGATCACCACGATCTGGGGCTACACTGTTCGCAAATTCAATACGTATTTCTTATCATGCATGATCACAATGTTATCCTATACGTGTAGGTGTTTGCGTGATGCGTGATGATGTAAACATTTCGCGGATTAACACGGCATAATAACATCTCGAGAACCGGACTACTTTCTATCTAGATGCAAATATAAATATAATCCTATATACACCGCCGCATGCGCTAATCTTGCCAATATTTGAATTAATTTTTTTATTTTAAAATACTTGACTATTGTGCTGGAAATTAAGCAGATTAATGCGCTGAGCCTGAGCTGTGCTACGACTCAGGATCAATCAATCAAACTACTTGATTGCGAGTTAAGATTGCCAAGATATGTTTACAAACGATGATGTATTGGCAAGATTATAACGCAGGCGGTCCTGTATGTAGTTGTTTACGTGTTGCGTGATGATGGAAGTGTGTCGAGGTTTAACACAGGCATAATAACATTGCGCAAGCCGGACTACTTTATATCTAGTTTCTAAACATGTATGTCCAATACACGACCGCCTGCGCTAACCTTGCTATTATTTGTCAACGTATATATTACACAATACTAGAATATTGTGTTTGTACTAAAGCTCAGGCACACCAAATAAAACTTCTTGTTTGTGAGTTGATCTTGATGTTCAGAAAAAATAAAAACTTCTGGATAACATAGATGAACGCAGGCGGCGTTGTATCGATGGCCATAAGTTGTCTTGGAGTTTCCCGATAGATCGAAACAGTACTGTCTGTTTAATACGGAGCGCCGCAGGAGACATTGATTTTGTTATATTAATTCGTTCCCACGAAATAACAATTCGTTCCCTCCATTTAACAATTCAATCCCTCGAATTAACCATTCGTTCCCACGAATTAACAAATTGTTCCCGTGGGAACGAATTCTTATTTCGTGTGAACGAATTGTTAATTTGTGGGAACGAATTTTTAAATTGAGGGAACGAATTGTTAATACGTGGGAATGAATTGTTATTTCGTGGGAACGAATTAATAAAAAAAAATTCTACGTCCCCTGCGGGGCTCCGTAGTACCACATGAAAAGCAAATATAGACACTGATGTGGAACCAGAAAACAGAAACAAATCAGCGCTGTATGAATCAAATGCCGTAGTTTCACGAGTCGTTGTAAACTATCAGAACAGATACGGAAATAGCACATTATTGGTAGCAGGATGTCGCGATAATGACGCGCTAGACTGATAATAACGCAACTCATGCAGCGTTTCATGCAGTGTATTGAACGCTAAGCAACGCGTGACGAAGCAACAATATGGCGGAACGAAATGACGTGGATGATGAATTGTACTGAAACGACCGCTTGATTGCAGTCTTTGGCAATATTATCGCAGACGGAAGTGTACGAGGCCCCGCAGAATATACAGAAAACATAGTACTGAATAACGATCTGAGACCCAGCTCGTTATTCAAACTACCCAGCACTGTATTCAAACACACCTGTTTAAATGTCGACTACACAGCCAACTGTACATTCGAAGTAACCAGCTCTACATTCAGATTGAACAGAAAATGAGAGTTTGGATGTCGATTGCAGAGCCAGCTGTACATTCGAAGTACCCAACTCTACATTCAGACTGAACGGACAATAATTGTTTCAATGTAGATTGCAGAGCCAGCTGTACATTGGAAGTACCCAGCTCTACATTCAGAATCAACGGAAAATACATGTTTGAATGTCGATTGCAGAGCCAGCTGTACATTGGAAGTACTCAGCTCTACATTCAGATTGTACCGAAAAGACAGGTTTGAATGGCGATTGCAGAGCCAGCTGTACATTAGAAATACCCAGCTCTACATTCAGAATAAACTGACATTACGAGTTTGAATGGCGATTGCAGAGGCAGCTGTACATTCGGAATACCCAGCTCTACATTCAGATTGATCGGAAAATACAAGTTTGAATGTCGATTGCAGAGCCATCTGTACATTGGAAGTACCCAGCTCTACATTCAGATTGAACTGACAATACGAGTTAGAATGTCGATTGCAGAGCCAGCTGTACATTGGAAGTACCCAGCTCTACATTCAGATTGAACTGACAATACGAGTTTGAATGTCGATTGCAGAGCCAGGTGTACATTGGAAGTACCCAGCGCTACATTCAGAATCAACGGAAAATACATGTTTGAATGTCGATTGAAGAGCCAGCTGTACATTGGAAGTACCCAGCTCTACATTCAGATTCTACCGACATTACGAGTTTGAATGTCGATTGCAGAGCCAGCTGTACATTGGAAGTACTCAGCTCTACATATATATTCATCGGAAAATATATGTTTGAATGTCGATTGTAGAGCCAGGTCTACATTGAAAATACCCAGCTCTACATTCAGATTGAACGGAAAATACGAACTTGAATGTCGATTGCAGAGCCAGCTGTACATTGGCACTAGCCAGCTGTACATTCACTTTGTACTGTAAGTACAAATATCCATTGCAGAGCCAGCAGCGCATTGGAACTAGCCAGCTGTTCATTCAAGTTTTCTACATATCCTAACTTTACAGCTCTACATTCAACTCGACATTCGATTTGAATGTTGATTGTCGATCTGCGATTGCAGTGCTAACTTCACACAGCTAAATATTCACGTGGTCTCAAACTAGCCCACAACATGTATCCTGTAGCTAAATTACCGTTAAAGGTACATGCCCACTCAGTAGGCACAGACTGTTCTTTATGTAATGAGTGGCCGCTATACAGGTATAATCATTTAGTAATATGTATTGTACTGATAGTGACGCGCGTTGGTATCAGGCAATTTTCATATGAAAATGAGGCATGGTATTTTTTTAATTATTCACCTGAACAAATAATATTTTCAAAATAATACTTAGCCCGATACCACCGCGAGTACACTAAATATTAGTAAATGATAATATCTGTATAGCGGGCACTCGTAATATTTACAACTGGTTGAATAGTGACGCAATTATACACTTATTTAATTCCTATAATGAATAGTTTGTGCCTAGAAAGTGGGCATGTGCCTTTAACATCGAATATCTTCATTAGTTTGCTTAGCCTCCAGTGTGCCCAGAATCATTATTACTTAACCCTTTCACCCCTAAGTAACTGGAATTGAATTTGATATGTGAATGGTCAGAAAATGATTTTCAGACTGCACTGTAGTCCATTTATGAAAATGGTGTGTTTTCGTTCTCAAAAATATAAAAATATGAAAATTACTTGCAAAAAGTGCAGATCCTGATGAGACGGCTCGTCACGAGCCGGCTCATCTAGATCTACACTGTTTGCCAATACCACTAGACAGGCCTGGGTGTTGAGAGGGTTAATACGCATCGTGACATCTTCGATCCGTTATGTTAAGTAATTGTTTTTGTCGCAATAAGTCATATGCTAATTACATGTATATGCTGGTTCAAATTGATCCCAGAATTAAACAAAAAATCAATATTACACACATTTTAACTACTGTGCATGTATATATGTACGGAGCCCCGCAGGGGATTCGTTCCCACGAAATAACAATTCGTTCCCTCAATTTAACAATTCGTTCCCTCTAATTAACAATTCGTTCCCACGATATAGCAATTCGTTCCCTCGAATTAACAATTCGTTCCAACGATATAACAATTCGTTCCCTCGAATTAACAATTCGTTCCCACGAAATGACAATTCGTTCCCTCGAATTAACAATTCATTCCCACGATAAACAATTCGTTCCCTCGAACTAACAATTAGTTCCCACGAAATGACAGTTCGTTCCATTAATTTAACAATTCGTTTCCTCAATTTAACAATTCGTTCCCACGAAATAACAATTCGTTCCCACGGGAACGAATTGTTAATTCGTGGGTACGAATTGTTATATCGTGGGAACGAATTGTTAATTCGAGGGAACGAATTGTGAAAATGAGGGAACGAATTGTCATTTCGTGGGAACGCATCGTATATAATATGTGACCCGCCAAGGGAAAAAGGACCAGTTGGGTGATGGTAATATAATGCAATCCGTTATCCTCGCCTTTCCATGTAGTATTAACTACAATATATCGTGTGTTCTACTTCTAATTGCCAGTTCTTTGTCAAATGCCTGAAGATGTGAAACTGGGCCCGGTTGCTCAAAACCTCTGTTATTAACAGACTGTTAAATCCTTTGCAATGCTAAGGATTTAACAGTCTGTTAAGCTAACAGAAGCTTTGAGCAACCGGGCTCTGTCTGATGGTTTGCAAACACAAAGATGGCCGACTTGACCACTCCATGTGTCATATAGGATACATAAATGAGGCAGTGGTCAGAGAAATGTTATACATATATTCCATCATATTTAGGAAGCAATTAAGTTTGAATCTCATGATGACCAGGGGTCCCATAATCATATACTTAATGAAATGTTATACAGTGGGGTCAGCGTGTAAGTGCACACACGAACGAACACGACAGGTTGGTTCCAACCCACCCAACGTGTATGTTGTTACCACTCAGTTGAACCGTCTCGCCGAGACGGTTCAACTGAGTGGTAACAACATACACTTCTGATGCGAAATGAGAAAAAAGGTAGAAACATATTTACACTTTTGTTCGTACCAACCTGTCGTGTTCGTTCGTGTGTGCACTTACACGCTGACCCCACTGTACATGTATAGCTGACATATCTGTAACCTCACCTTGCATAATTCAGAGCAAATTGTTCCATCCATGCATAACCACAATGTCAAGGTTATAAACGTATATCTCTGTTATCATATAGCTTAACTTTCGTAAACTTTTACTCTTATTGAAATGTTATATAAAACAATTATTGCATTGTGAGGAGGTGTACATGAGATTTACGGACCTGAGAAAAGTGATGTGACTTTTCGACTATAATTGTTTTATTATATGACCCTCAGCTTACCACGAATATTCAGAAAATCAGGAATAGTCACTAACAGTGTATACCTCTCCAACCTCTGTTAGCCTCAGTGAAATGTTTCCATATATGGCTGCTGTCAGACTGATAATTGTAAATCTTAATTGTCTGTATTAAATTCATTTATCAGAGAATGCACTCGCTTTCTGTGATTGCCAGCGGGTGCTTTCACTTGCCGACAGACCATTGCTTGCATTAGTAGAATTTATTAAATGTGTACTGTCTCCATCTTTATGCCGGCTGTTGATAAAAGAAACAGTTCTGGGCACCGTCATCAGGCGCGGATATAGAAATAATTGCAGGGGGTGGTCTGTAATTAAAATTCGACATACATGTAGCCGACCTCCGCGAGCACGAAATCGTAAAGTAGGGGGGTCCGGGGGTCCTCCCCCAGGAAATTTTCAGATGCCAGATCGCCGCAGATGCGATTTCCTGACACCTAGGCCACGAAAAAAGTCTTCCAACTATTCGAGTATTGTAGATTTTCGTCCCTTTTTTCTTGCCGAGAGCAGGGGGGGGGGGGGGGGTCCAGGGGCCCCCTGTATCCGCGCCTGGTCATGTAATTATTCATAACAATGACTTTACACGGACTCGTTGTAGATTCATCATCAACAATATACTGGGGCCCGTTTCACTACACCTCCTACGAGAATTTAGGATCGTCTGGAAATTTCAATTGATGGATTTACATTTATTGAGCATAGGCTGCATATGCAACCTATGCTCAATAAATGTGAATCCAATAATGTTTACAAGAAAACATTGTTAATGTGAAATTTATAGACTTTTATAATTTTGACTTTCATAATTTTGCACTTACGAACATTTTAGTCGTAAGAAGTTTAGTGAAACGGGCCCCAGATGGCTACATGCGGATCTACAATGACAGGCACATGTGCATGCAAACGAGTTATTCTTGCATTGACATTTACGGAGCCCGCAGGGGACATGGATTTCTTGTTTATTAATTCGTTCCCACGAAATAAATTCGTTCCTTCAATTTAACAATTCGTTTCCTCGAATCAACAATTCGTTCCTTCAATTTAAAAATTCGTTCCCTCGAATTAACAATTCGTTCCCACGATATACCAATTCGTTCCCGTGGAAACGAATTGTTATTTCATGGGAACGAATATTTATATTGAGGGAACGAATTGTTAAGTCGTGGAAACGAATTGTTAAATTGAGGGAACGAATTGTTAATTCGTGGGAACGAATTGTTATATCGTGGGAACGAATTGTTAATTCGAGGGAACAAATTGTTAAATGGAGGGAACGAATTGTTAATTCGAGAGAACAAATTGTTATATCGTGGGAACGAATTGCTAATTCGAGGGAACGAATTGTTAAATTGAGGGGACGATTTTGATGAAATCGGCTACTGTTCACGCAGCCGATTATCGATTATAGCATGAAATGTGAGAATGTTTTCTGACACAAAATGTACATTGAGAAATTGGTCACTGCTGTGGAATCTATGAACGCAGTCGATAATCCTGTGATTGAATGACACACAATCGTGTTTTATAGGTTTAACCACACTAAATGATCAGATATCATGCGCGGTAAAGTAGTACGTTAACAAAAATAAGCCAGATATGTTATGCCATATACACTCTTTGCTTGCAGAAACCAGTCAATTGATGCACTAATTTACTTCACAGGCATGCTAAAGTATAATTTACATCAGTTTCAAGCATATGCTTTGGGATTATTTTTGTAAGTCGGAGCATGTTTGTCATGTGAGGCGGTTTCAATTCCAGCCGTTCATGTTTTGCACCACCACCAGGGTGGTCACAAGAGATTGAATTTATCTTTCTTAACAATAAATAAATCTATTATTTTAATTAGTGAATATCCAGAGCAGAATGGCCGCAGGTTATGGGAAAATAGGTCCCACAAGATTCATACGAAAAATGAAAGTAGCAGAGAACAGCAAAATTTGTGATCATTAGTTAGTTTATATATGATAAAATCTTTGGTGGTGGTTCACCTATATCTGACTGTGCAATGCGCATGTTCATTAACTACTACAATGATTATGAATGCCACAAGCAAGCAGGTACATAGAGAATAGTAGGTTAGTGCCGTGAATGGGTAAAATATCTGGCAAGGCTCAGGAAACGGGATGGGCGAGGCTCTACCGAGCACATCCCCTTTCCGTGCCGCGCCAGATATTTTTCCCATTCACGGCACTAACCTACTATTATATTTATCCCGTCAACACCTACACATGGCTTTAAAATTTAAAAAAAAATAATAATCCCAGCCACCGCACATATTCATACGCAGTGATTATGTCGTATTGACAGGATATCAAAAATGTTTCACGGCACTGTGTTTCACGGCACATACCCACTGTGTTGACGGGATAAATGTCAACACAGTGCGTATGTGCCGTGAAACACGGTGCCGTGAAACATTTTGTATATCCTGTCAATACGACCTAATCACTGCGTATGTATATGTGCGGTGGCTGGGGTTATTTGTTTAGCTGTTGACAGGATAAATAGAATAGTAGGTTAGTGCCGTGAATGGGAAAAAATATCTGGCGCGGCACGGAAACGGGATATGCTCGGCAGAGCCTCGCCCATCCCGTTTCCTGAGCCTTGCCAGATATGTTTTCCCATTCACGGCACTAACCTACTATTCTCTATTATCTTGTGTCGTGTCGAAGGACTGAAAATGGTATATAATGTCATCATTTGACCAGTCCAGCGTCATATTAATCTACACATCCGAAACGCCAGACCAGGGCAGTTCATCAAAATTGCAAACTTAAGTATATTTATCTTGCTAAGTACACTTTGAGGATACATTTTCAATTTAAGTATAAATTTATTCATTTTTAAAATGGCTGTGGTAATGTAATACATTCAGTATAATAATTCTGCATACTTTTAACCATACTTTTAATCATCAACTATATGCAGTCGTTAGTTCTATATGAAATTATGGATTTCTGGAAACATAAATGATTACTCCGTCAAAGTATACTAGCTAGATACGTATGCTTTGCAATTTTCGTGAAATATGCTACTGGGACCCGTTTCACTAAACGACTAAAATGTTCATAAGTGCAACATTATGATAGTCTGTAAATTTCACATTAACAACGTTTTCTTGTAAACAATTATTGGATTTACATTTATTGAGCATTGGCTGCATATGCAGTCTATGCTCAATAAATGTAAATCCATCAATTGAAATTTACAGACTATTCTAAATCTGCACTTACGAACATTTTAGTCGTACGAAGTTCAGTGAAACGGGCCCCAGGTCTTCATTAAGAGATGATTATACTGCTCTATGTGAACCACCGGCTGGCAAAAGGGACCACGCGGTTTGCGAACAAAGTATACTCTGTCAGAGTGTGCGGATGCACTGGCAGATCTTGGCCTATGCTGGTCAACATTCAGTCACTGAAGTAGTCTTACAGCCGTCAGGAAAAAGCTTGCACAAAAATAAATCAATGATGTCTGGTGAAAAAGGCAATCACAAGTAGTATACCAGTGTGACGGTAATTGGTACTGTTTACTGGTTCTTCCACTGTGTAAATATAAGGCATATATGTATACGCAGTCTCCCACGGGCTTCATGAATATCGCAAAAAAATATGCAACGAGCAGACACATCAATTAACAAATCCCAACCAGTTGCTAAGCTCTACTATTTTGGATATACGAAACGTACATAAAAGGTGCCGACCAACCTGACTATAACAGCCTGGTTGCAAGCGCCGTACATGTACACGTATGTGTAAACAAGCGTCCATTATTTAACCGATTGTTCTATCAACTCCAAGGTGCATGGTCACGTGGTTACAACAACAACAACGTAGCCCACTCCAACGTAAGTATTATTTGATATTTTCCTTAATACGCAACGGATTTTGATGAAATATGGCGCAGCAAACGCGTCTTCATGAGCTGCATTTCGTGTTGGAGACACAGAAATCGATTCTTCGCAAACACGACAGAATTTTGGGCGAAATAACAGAGACCACCAAATGCATATTAACAAGACGCGTTTGTTGAGCCATATTTCATCAAAATCCGTTACGTAATAAGGACACTATAAAAGAATACGTACTTTGAATCGGTACTTGTTGTTGTTGTTAGTACCACGTGATCATACAACTTGAACTCCTTAGCCATTTAAATGTCTACGTGTATCATAGCACAGGAATATGGGTTCACCAACGATATATGAACGAAAACGAATCCCTACAAGTGTCGTATGTCGTTCCATTCTTTCAGCCCGTGTCAGGGACAATTATGTCGTCTAGACAATGTAATAGTGGGGTGGTGAAATTTAATAAGGGCCCTAGAAAAACGTATGCCCGGCATTTGAGGAAATGATGTAACTAAGTTAGAAAACAAAAGTTAGAGTTTGAAAATCGGTCCATAAATTCCAAATTAATTTCAAGTAAGCTAGCATGTTAAATTCCCATAGGAAACGTGTGAATAACGAAATAACATTTGATGGAATTTAATGCAATAACACAATTTTTGGGGAGATTGGCATTTTGTTATTGGTGAAAAAGTACTTCCATTTACATTTGTTTTAAATTTAATGTGTTTGATAGCCAAAAGTTCGAATGTGCCGTGAAGCACGGTGCCGTGAAACATTTTTGATATACTGTCAATATGACCTAATCACTGCATATGCATATGTGCGGTGGCTCTGGTTATTTGTATTGCGTTTTAAAGCTATTTGTAGGTGTTGACGGGATAAATAGAATAGTAGGATAGTGCCGTGAATGGGAAAATATATCTGGCGCGACATGGAAACGGAATGTGCTCGGCAGAGCCTTGCCCATCCCGTTTCCTAAGCCTTGCCAGATATGATTTCCCATTCACGGCATTAACCTACTATTCTCAATATACGTGCTCATAGCCATGGTAATTGCAGTCTATTTGGTTTATATCTCTGAAATGTGGGTCTTCCATCAGATGACATTTATATTACAAATTGTTCATCATTTAAACGTACCCAACAACGCAATAACAATGATAATCAAATGACTGACCGTCCTGAAATTATTCGCAGTATGTGTTTGGGGATGACACATATACTTAGTCCAATAATTAATCTAAGAGTGGAAAGCGTTTCTCGAAAAGTAAGCTCGGGTATTTCACAGCAGCAACAACAACAACAGCGAGTTAAAATATATTTTTTTGTAAAACCGCAAGATTGTATCGTGCACCGAACCATGGGGTTACTAATCGCGAATCATCGGATATGGCGGTTAATAGTCGCATCCATAAAGTACGGAAACATTTGCAATGACAAACATTTAGAACAAAAAAAAGCTAAAAAACTAAACATTTATCACACTGAAAAGGCGATCAAGCTAAGTTGTTAGAACTATTTTTTTCATAGCGTAAGACCAGTATTTTTTAAAAAGTCAACCCGTAAAACATGTGCTGCAACCGACATTAGCTCATTTGCATGAAAGCCTGGAAGACCTCAAATGTGGATGTTGGTTGTATAATTCTTCGCTAGCGCTCGAATAATAAGTTGATGGCCTACTGTTAGCTTAATTGCCAATTATGTACGTGTTATGTCATCCGTTTAGTGTCATGATCGTCGCCAGCTATCGCAGAAACATGGTTCGAATGAGGGATCGCAGCTAGTTATTTCCCTTTGCATTTATGTATAGAAATTCGGTCCCAATTGTATATTTTAGGGTCTTATTGCGTGTAAAAAGGGCAAAGGTCGCAGGATTTGTTGTGTAGACTCAGATGAGACTGTCTGGTCTGGGTCTACCCTGTTAGCAATCTTAATGTTCACAATAGTCAGTAGTCAGTAAGATATAAAAGCTAAATAAACCAATAGATTTTCAAAACGAAATTACTACTGTCTGTTCCATGTTTTGCTGCCGACGAACTTATGGCTGTTAAACACATTAAATCTAAAAAAATATTTAAAAGTAAGTACTTTTTTTATCAATAAGAAAAGAGTCACCCTCCCCAAAAAAATCAATTTGATGAAATTCCATCAAATATTGATTTTATTGCGAAAAAAAAGATTTTCCTATAGGAATTTAACATGGGGGCTAAAAATAAATTTTTTAAAAATATTTTTTTTATTTGTGGACCGATTTTCAAAATCTGACTTATTTTCTTAGATACATCATTTTCAAGCTATCTCGCCAGGTTTCGGAGTCAATTTTCAAAATTTTCGTTTTTTTTATCCTTCAGGTTCAAGTTAAATTCCCATAGGAAAATCTTTTTTTCACAATAATTAATGTGTTTAATGTCCAAATTTTCGTCGGCAGCAACACGTGGAACAGACAGTAGTTACGATCCGTCATTGCATACGACGTCCATCGGAGGTTTTCGGCAACAAGCTAGCGTAACGTGCGCCAACTGCTCCAGCTGACGATTTTCCTCACTGAACGTTCCAAAGCGATATCCTTGATGGCATGTATTCCGAATATTTGTGTCTTTAGATCTTCTTTCGTTATATGATCAAGGTTTTATTGATGATGTTCCAAAGCGATATCATTGATGGCATTTATTCCGAATATTTGTGTCTTTAGATCTTCTTTCGTTATATGATCAAGGTTTTAATTTTTGATGATGTCCAAAAGCGATATCAATTGATGGCTTGTATCCGAATATTTGTGTCTTTAGATCTTCTTTCGTTTATGAATAAAGGTTTTATTATGATGGTTCCAAAGCGATAATCCTTGATTTTTGGATGTTATCCGAATATTTGTGTCCTTTTAGTTCTTCTTTCGTTATATGATCAAGGTTTTATTTGATGATGGTTCCAAAGCGGATATCTTGCATGTATTTCCGAATAATGAGTCTTTAGATCTTCCTTTCGTTATATGATCAAGGTTTATTGATGATGTTCCAAACGATATCATTGATGCATGTATTCCGAATTTTTGTGTCTTTAGATCTTCTTTCGTTTATATGATCAAGGTTTTAATTGATGATGTTCCAAAAAGCGCCTATCCTTGATTGATGTATTTCGAATATTTGTGTTTTATAGGATTCTTCCTTTGTGATATTTGATCAACCAGGTCCTTATGGATGTTCCAAAGCGATATCCTTGATGGCATGTTCCGAATATTTGTGTCTTTAGATCTTCTTTCGTTTAAATTTGATCAAGGTTTTATGATGATGTTCCAAACGCGATATCCTTGATGCATGTATTCCGAATATTTGAGTCTAGATCTTCTCGTTATATGATCAAGTTTGGTCTTGATGATGTTCCAAAGCGATATCCGTTGATGGCATGGCGTATCCGCCAATATTTCCGTGTTCCTCTTTAGATTCTTTCGTTATATGATTTCAAGTTTTATTGATGATGTTCCAAAGCGTTATCCTGATGGATGTATCCGAATATTGGTTTGTTCTCAGATTCCTTTTTCGGTTATTGATCAAGGTTTTTATGGGGGGGATTTTGATTTGTTCCACCAAAGCGATATCCTGATGGCATGTATTCCGAATATTTGTGTTCTTTAGATCTTCTTTCGATGATATTGATCAAGGTTTTATTGATGATGTTCCCCAAAAGCGCCTATCCGTGAGGCATGTATTCCGAATTTTTGAGTCTTTAGATCTTCTTCGTTATCTGATCTTGGTTTTATTGATGATGTTTCCAAAGCGATATCCTTGATGGCATTTTATTCCGAATTTTTGTGTCTTTTGGATCTTCTTTCGTTATATGATCAAGGTTTTATTGATGAGTTCCAAAGCGTATCATTGATGGCATGTATTCTGATTAGTGTGTCTTTAGATATTCCTTTTCGTATATGATCAAGGTTTTATTGATGATGTTCCAAAAAAGGCTATCCTCTTGATGGCATGTATTCTCGAATATATGTTTGTTGTAGATTTCTTTCGTTATATGATCAAGGTTTTCTTGATGATGTTCCAAAACGGATATCCTTGATGGCATGTCTTCCGACTATTTGTGTCTTGCAGATCTTCTTTGCGTTATATGATCAAGGTTTTATTGATGATGTTTCCAAAACGGGCTATTCCTGATGGGCATGTATTCCGAATATTTGAGTCTTAGATCTTCTTTCGTTATTGGATCAAGGTTTTCTTGGTGTTGTTCCAAAGCGATATCCTTGATGGCATGATTTCCGAATATTTGTGTCTTTAGATTTCTTTCGTTATATATGATCAAGATTTTATTTGATGATGTTCCAAACCGGCTACCTTGATGGAAATATTCCGAATATTTTTTGGGTGATGTTTCTTTAGATTCTTCTTTCGTTATATGAATCAAGGTTTTTTATTGATGATGTTCCAAAACGGCTATCCTTGATGGCATGTATTCCGAAATATTTGTGTCTTTAGATCTTCTTTCGTTATATGATAAAGGTTTTCCTGATGATGTTCCAAAACGGCTATCCTTGACTGGCATGTATTCCGAATATTTGTGTCTTTAGATCTTCTTTCGTTATATGATAAAGGTTTTCTTGATGATGTGTCCAAAACGGCTATCTTGATGGCAGGTATTCCGATTATTTGTGTCTTTAGATCTTATTTCGTTTATATGATCAAGGTTTGGGTTTTTTGATGATGTTCCAAAACGGCTATCCTTGATTTGGCATGTATTCCAATTTTTGTGTCTTTAGATCTCTTTCGTTATATGATTCAATGTGTTCTTGATGATTGTTCAAAACGGCTATTCCTTGATGGCATGTATTACGAATATTTGTGTCTTTAGATCTTCTTTCGTTATATGATCATAGGTTTTCTGATGATGTTCCAAAAACGGCTATCCTTGATGGCATGTATTCGTATATTTGTGTCTTTGATCTTCTTTCGTTATATGATCAAGGTTTTATTGATGATTGTTCCAAAACGGCTATCCTTTGATGGCATGTATTCCGAATATTTGAGGTCTTTTGATTCTTCTTTCGTTTTATGATTATAAGGTTTTCTTGGTGATGTTCAAAGCGATGATCCTTGAGTGCATGTATTCGATTTATTTGTGTCTTTAGATCTTCTTTCGTTATATGATCAAGTTTTATTGTTGATGTTCCAAAACGGCTATCCTTGATGGCATGTATTCCGAATATTTGTGTCTTTAGATCTTCTTTCGTTATATGATCAAGGTTTTATTGATGATGTTCCAAAACGGCTATCCTTGATGGCATGTATTCCGAATATTTGAGTCTTTAGATCTTCTTTCGTTATATGATCAAGGTTTTCTTGGTGATGTTCCAAAGCGATATCCTTGATGGCATGTATTCCGAATATTTGTGTCTTTAGATCTTCTTTCGTTATATGATCAAGGTTTTATTGATGATGTTCCAAAGCGATATCCTTGATGGCATGTATTCCGAATATTTGTGTCTTTAGATCTTCTTTCGTTATATGATCAAGGTTTTATTGATGATGTTCCAAAACGGCTATCCTTGATGGCATGTATTCCGAATATTTGTGTCTTTAGATCTTCTTTCGTTATATGATCAAGGTTTTATTGATGATGTTCCAAAATGGCTATCCTTGATGGCATGTATTCCGAATATTTGTGTCTTTAGATCTTCTTTCGTTATATGATCAAGATTTTATTGATGATGTTCCAAAACGGCTATCCTTGATGGCATGTATTCCAAATATTTGTGTCTTTAGATCTTCTTTCGTTATATGATCAAGGTTTTATTGATGATGTTCCAAAACGGCTATCCTTGATGGCATGTATTCCGAATATTTGAGTCTTTAGATCTTCTTTCGTTATATGATCAAGGTTTTCTTGGTGATGTTCCAAAGCGGTATCCTTGATACTATTCATTCGTGTACATGTAGCAGATGTCAATGTAATTACTGTCTGTTTCACAAAATCTGCCCAAATTTTACGGCCATATAAACAATTTTCGATAATATTACATTTTATCAAAATTTAAGAATGAGCCTTCTTTTTATTTTCTGAAATTTGGTCCAAAATTTATTTTATGACAATAAACGAATTTCAGAAATTGTCGACCGATTTTCAAAATCTAACTTTTGTTTTCTTAGTTAGATAATTTGGAAGCTATCTAGCCCGGTTTCTGAGTCAATTTCCAAAAATTCTGTTTTGTGGCTCCTCCCCAGCTCCTGCACCTCCTTACTTCCCCCCACCCCCCCCCCCCCATGTTAAAAATTCCCATAGACAAATCAATAATATTTGACTAAATTTCACGAAATAAAAAGAAGGCTCATTCTTAAATTTTAATATTATCGTAAACAATATTTTTTCTGCGTTCTTTATATGGCCGTAAAATTTGGGCAGGTTTCGTAAAACAGACAGTAGAGTTTCGTTAGTTATTTGTTCATTTTTTTTCTCTTTTGTGATTGTTTTTGGCGTGGTGATTTTGTTTCGCTCACTCTTTATCTATTGGAATGTGCAATGCAATGCAATGCAATGCAATGCAATGCAATGCAATGCAATGCAAAGCAATGCAAAGCAACGCAACGCAACGCAACGCAACGCAACACAATCATACAATACGTTCATTCACTCAAAGCCACACACCGTGACACACGACGTACACATGGGAATACATTATGTAGAACGGGTATACTTAACATATTCTTTGAAATATTATAATGATACATGTAACAATGTTTTATAAAATGGCTAGGTTTCTGAACTGCTTTCAACATCTTTTTTGAAAATGCCGTTTGAATGTCAATGTATTTGCTCTCCGAAAGATAATGGCTTGATATACCGGCTGTGTTCTTCCTTATAGTACGGACACTCGTAACGGAAGAGAAACGCGTCGCTGGGAGAGCACCAATCGCTGAGAGAGAGAGAGAGAGAGAGAGAGAGAGAGAAGAGAGAGAGAGAGAGAGAGAGAGAGAGAGATAATATCACATTTGGCGCATCATGGAATTATTGTGTGTGCAGTAAAAACGTGGTTTGACAGCACTTTAAAATCATTTCCAATGGAAATGATTCTAAAGTGCTGTCAAACCATGTTTTTGTTACATGTATTAGCCCTGGGCAAATCCCCACTTTAATGTGTATATATAAAGTGCATACTAGTATATAAATATGCCGTGTGTCGTAAGCACGGTGAAAGCTCTTTAAACCGGACAACCTGGGAGCTCCCCAGAGTGTTCGGTTTAAAGAGATTCCACCGCAATCTGGTTATATAAGCAATACAATTAATTTGCAATCATGAAGAGACACTTGCATCAAATAAATGACAGTGATACCATAATTATAGATCGGCACGCAATCACTCGAAACACGAAATACAAACCACGAAGAAACATAAATACGCAATATGATAGACATAAATGTGCATTAACCAATCTGAAGGCGCTCGGGACCACATAAATGGCCGTTTCCATTATCCGGTAACTGG
The DNA here is from genome assembly GCA_029237695.1 of Conchocele bisecta. NCBI lineage: Eukaryota > Metazoa > Mollusca > Bivalvia > Lucinida > Thyasiridae > Conchocele > Conchocele bisecta. The sequence continues at coordinate 8,463,861 of CM055278.1, read as the reverse complement.
ACACGCCGTCTAGAAGACGCATCATTTCTGGCACATTAAGTCACGTGACTTAGTATTGTTGTCTGGAAATTAAGCTTCCGCCGCAATGATCGACGACCAGTATTTTCCTAACGTGCACAAACGCGTATGTGATAGCTTTCATAATTGTGGCTGTTACTGAAGAAATGGTGCTTATGGGTATCGCGAACAGTGTACTGGAGAAATAGGGCTTATGGGTGTCACGACCAGTGTAGATCCAGATCAGACTGTGCATCCGCACAGTCTCATCAGGATCTGCACTGTTCGCCATTCCATCAATGAAACACCTGTCACGCTTCTCACAAGAAATATAGATGGTTATCAGGCTACAGTAGAGTGCTATTTCAACATGAGCTATGCTGTTCACAACTACCATAAGCCCCATCCCACCAGATAAGCCACATATGTAATTCACCTTAGACTTATCTGAAACAAAACATCGCCGCAATTGCACGAGCTGTATTAATTTCATCTGTTAATGCATCTGCGTTTAGTGCGACCAAACCGTTTAGTACACTTGACCCGAGAAAATGTACCTTACGAAGTAGAAGGATCACCTTAAGGACCCGTGGGGCCCCTGAGCATCCAATGATTCATGCATAATTGCTTCGTAAATGTGATGGGATATAAGCATAACATACACGTGAACATTTTCTTTTTACTTTACCCAACACAGTGCATGGAGTTGCCATATCCGCCATCTTAGTGTGTACAAGCCATCGGCCAGTTCTACCTCTTCTTGCGTTTGACACATACATGTACCACTAATAATATGACAAACAAATTAATACAATTTGATGCAACATGATGGGGAGACATCAGACTTTAACGTGCTATGCCTTGTTTTCATCACATTTATATACAACGTCCGATATCTGAAGGGTTTGTTGACCCTTTGTTAAAATGTTTGAGAATTCAGTAAATACTGTGTAACAGTAAGAACAATACACAGTGCTGTAGATATATACCTGTATTATCATACATACTGTATCGATTCCAGTGACTTGTAAGCAGTTATCTGAGTGTATTGTCACTACTGTCTACTTGCCTGCTATGCAAGTAAATACGGCTTTTACCTGTGTCAGATGTATTTCTAATAATAGACAGTGCATCAGTTTGACATTTAACACATTGAATAACTGTCCATTGCATATTGTGTGAGTGATGGCAGAAAAGCTCAGGGGCCCGTTTCACTAAACTTTGTACGACTAAAATGCTCGTAAGTGCAAAATTATGTTAGTCTGTAAATTTCATATTAACAATGTTTTCTTGAAAACAATTATTGGATTTACATTTATTGAGCATAGGCTGCACATGCAGCCTATGCTCAATAAATGTAAATCCATCAATTGAAATTTCCAGACAATCCTAAATTTGCACTTACGAAGATTTTAGTCTTACGATAGTGTAGTCTATTGAAACAATATTTATAGGACGTTGTCGTCCTATGTATCTGAGACATATTGCACCAAATATACTTGAGACCCGGCCATTATAAAATATGGCCACAATTACAGCCCATTATGTCCTCGCGGGTTGCGAAAAAAAACGGGAATAAACTAATAATTCAGGTCCAAGTAGTTATATTTACATGTTTATTATTGGTCTGTGCAAGTTTTTGTAACATTACTGTGAAGTATTAAACCGCTCGCTCGTCAGTAAATGCCAGGACAGAATGGCTGTTACTTTGACCATATTGTATAATGGCCGGGTCTCAGCTATATAGATACTGATACTATAAAAGACAGATGAAATAGTAAAAGTCATCCGTATAGCTTAGATTATCAAGCTAGTGCCCGTGACGTACTCTACCCACCGTGAGTCAGTGAATTCAGCAAGTATTGTGTCCTACTGTCTGTTCCACGTTTTGCTGCCGACGAATTTGTGGCTATAAAACACATTAAATCTAAACATATTTAATTGTCGGTATTTTTCATCAATAACAAAGTCACCCTCCCACAAAATAATTATTTGATGAAATTCCATCAAATATTAATTTTATTACGATTTTAACATGGATAATGGGGGCTATTATAAAAATAGATATTTTTAATATTTTGTTTATTTGTGGATCGATTTGTAAAATCTAACAACCGTCTGCGCTAATCTTGCCCAGCGGTCAACGGCTAAGGTCACTTAATGCCGGACCAACAGGTTCAATCCTGCATTTAACGTGTTGCATTTATTCAGCCTTGAAATTAGAATAACCTGACCTGGTGTCAGGTCCATACCACACCAAAGTCATTTGACCATTTCCCTAAAAGTAATATGATTGTGAATAATCATATTACTCTTATAAGTGGTAGAACCAGAATCAAATATACAAGAATGCCAAAGACGTATCTGAGGGCCAAGCCAAGTCTCCAGTCGGGATTCCGCTACGTATCAATCCACAGTTTCCATAGAGAATTTGGGCGAGAGTCTTTCAGTTCTAATGCCATTTATTGGAACTTTTACATTTATTTTATTCGCCAATAACACTGGGTTTGTATTGTTTACTTTTGTTGGTGAGTACATATACTGAAGGATTTATGAAACAATAGGTAGAATCGTCCCTATATACAGTAGAACCCCTCTAAACCGGACAACAAGGCAACCTCTGTGATCTCATATTGAGGGGTTTCTTGATCATTTATCTCAGATGTTAATGTATGTTCATGATTGAGAAACACGCCAACACATTTCAAAAGGGGCATATGCCTGATTTACAGTGGAATCTCTCTAAACCGGACACCCTGGGGACTTCCCAGGGTGTCCGGTTTAGATACGTTTCACTGTATATGTATCATGTGTACGTGAGGCGGATAGTCCATCGCGGTTTGTCTACATTTAATTCCCCGTCTGTTAATGCATTTCCCGGAATATAATTGCGACCGGAATACCGATTTTTTTGTCATACCACGACAAACATGAGCTTATCTAATATATGTACAGCGTATGCCCAGCCTAGCTCTTGGGCGGCTTCGGTGCGCATCTATTTTGATACTAAGGATCCCCGCAGGGGACATGGATTTTGTTTTGATTTTTTATTAATTCGTTGCCATGAAATAAAAATTCGTTCCCTCAATTTAACAATTCGTTACCTCGAATTAATAAAAAAAGAATTATACGACACCTGCGGGGCTCCGTTTGATACAGACATAAATTCTTCATCGATCGGATGACAAACTGTTCCACCACGGAGTACCGAGCCGTGTACGGGCTGACCAGTTAGCGCCTATACTTCTCGCAAATTGAATACACCAATGTTGTCGTTGCGTGTCATACTCTCGAAACTAAACCATTCCGGCGGTCTGCGGGCAGCGCTGGCGTGTCAAGCGATATGAAAGCACGACAATTCGATTACAGAAACACGTAACGCGTAAAAGTGGGTCTGAGAGCAGCGGAGGACGCTTCAGTGAGATAGCATACCGTATCGCGTATACTGGTAATACTTTGACACTTTATCAGAGAGAGTGTGTTTAAACCTGAAAATACACCAACGCGCCATCGCACGAACCAATGCGGCATCATGGTAATTAGCATGGGTATATTATTGGAAAGGTCAGCTGACGAACATCTACATGTACATTTGAATAAGGTGTGGGATCACGTGTTTCCGAACGCGATTTTCCGACATAATGATTAACATTGTCTATCGTCGTATGGTTAATAATATGGCACATGTATCATGTCGAATACGCCATACACGGTAATTCGTAATTTTGTCACTATTCACAAGTCCGGCCTGCAAACATGTGAAAATATAATTTTGTTTTGAATTTCCGCTATTTAATAACAATAGAAAACAATATTGAACAAAATATTACTATACCCGCCCAAACAGGCTGAAATTTAAACAATTATTACAATGCATGTAAATCCAATAATTATTTAAACAGTGTTAATGTGAAATTTATCCCGTTAACACAGTGCGTATGTGGGATAAATAGAATAGTATGTTAGTGCCGTGAGCCTCGCCCATCCCGTTTCCTGAGCCTTGCCAGATATTTTTTCCCATTCACGGCACTAACCTACTATTCTCTAATTACAGACTATCATAATTTTGCACTTACGAACATTTTAGTCGTACTAAGTTTAGTGAAACGGTCCCCAGTTCTGTTGTTATGTTCACCACATGTATGATATACGTAGCCATTGATCACTGATAGATGAGTTTGTTTGTTTGTTTATTGGTGTTTAACGGCCTATCAACAGCTAAGGTCACGTAAGGCCGGGCAAACAGGTTCGATCCCGTTTTAACCTGCTGCATTGGGGGGAAAATCCCAAAATCAGAACGGAATATTTACATCGAGATACAACATATTCAGCCCTGAAATTAGAATAACCTGACCTGGTGCCAGGTCCATACCGCACCAAAGTCACTTGGCCCCTTCCCCTATTTAAAAGTAATACCGGTAGGATTACTCTTATAAGGGGTATAACCAGATTCAACTGTCACATACAAAATGCCAAAGACGTATGTGAGGGCCAAACCAGGTCTCCAGTCGGGATTCCGGTATGGATGAACCCCGATCGTTAAATTATCCATCGCATGCTCCTACCTACCACCCACCACTGATAGATGAGACCATGCAGGAATGGATGTGTTGTGTCATTGTTCAGAAGGATGTTGCTCAATATTGACACAGCAATACTGATACTTGTTTATTTTTTTCTGTGTCAATATTAATCAACAGACTCCGCAGACATGCAATAGATAAATAGACATGCACTATATTTTGTTTATCACTATATAATCTGTATTTAAGTTGATATTATTCATTTGAAGTTGCATAGCTGGTACTATTGTACACTTTTGATCTGGTGTCCCACTGGTCACAAGTGTAAACCCCTTCTTCCATCCTTATATTCACATAGCTTATATAAATAGACATAGACATACACTACTATGTTGACGTCAACTCCAGACCAATTAACTGTTAGATGCTTCCCTTTCAATACACATGCAAATTTGTCAAGTGATCCGAGTTAATCCAATTTCAATATTATGAAGGCGAAGAGTATTGGGGTTGAGATCTGAAAAAAATAAGCCAAAGCTGAATTTTTCAGAAAATGACCAAAATATAATTAGTAATAACATATCAAAACTCCCCAGGAATCCCACTGGAGCTTAATCCAGGAATCAAGATTGCGTCCAAAATGGCCACCAAAATGCCAAAAAAAACAACAAACAAACACATACAACCAAAAACCAAAAAAACCAAAAAAAAAACCAAAAACCCAAACACACCCAAACAAAAAACATCACAAACACACAAAAAAAACACAAAGCAGCTAAAAAAATAAAACACACCAGCCAACAACAAAAACCAAGCCAAAAAAAACACAGCCAAAAAAAGAACAACACAGACAACAACAACAAAATCCACCCAAACACACCAAATGGCCCAAACAATATAAAAACCACAACCAAACCAAATATGACAAAAAGCATAACCAGTGCAAAGTCTACTAAACCAATCATGGAAGAAATGTGCCGAAAAATACTGAATATAACTGATGAATCATAATAATCCAAATTGTGAAATGTAATACTTTCAAAATGGCGTCCAAGATGGCCGCCAACATCTCTTAGCGCTCTAAACTGAGTAAACATGTGGACATTTGGAATAACTATATTCGAATGTAATATTGGGGTTATTAGGAGCCATTCGAACTATACATTTTAATACATATTTTATATATTATGTTATGTGAAATTATATTCAAGATGGCCACCAAATTGCGAAAAATGTCGCGAAATGAATTAAATTTGTATATAAAATATATAACATTTACCCTAATTACTTGAATTTGAATTTGTTACGCAGTACATTTAATGCATACGTTATTTATTATATTATGCAAAATGATGTTCAAGATGGCCACCATATTTTGAGAAATATCTCAAAATAACTTATATCTATATACGGCAAATCAGCACTGGGAAATGAAAAATAAAACAATTGTTATGTATGCTTACCACATGTCTGAAATTGTCACGGAGCACCCGTGACCACAATGCAATTATCGATCATAAGTAAGTACCTTTGACATATATTGGTAGTTTAACCGACAGAGGATGATACCTAGAACTATAATACTGTAGTAAAATTTGCATACGTGAGGTGATAGCAGCAGCTATATTATATATCATATATATATGTGTATCCCTTGTCTAGAGCGATGATTGAATCGATTTGATTCATACTGTTCTGTTTTCAAAATACTATGCCGTATTACATGTATCAGGTGAGACATGTTTCAACTCGTTCTGGTATGCATAAATATGACGTATGACTTTACGGTACACCGAAGAAAAATTAAAATAAGTATAAATAGTATGTAACATTAAACTCGTGTTTTTTGACCGTTACAATGCTAGATAATTACATTGATTAATTTAACGGGCTGTCAACATCTATGGTCATTTTAGGGGCACCGATCAACTGGGTCAACTGGATTTGTGTCAGGTCTTCAATGCACATGAAACACTTAGTCCTAGTTCCTAAACGTAATCGGAGTACACTAATCTTACTGCACGTACACTTGGGATAACCGGCTTCAACACTTACGTGCAAGAAAGCCAAATTGTAACTGAGGGCCAAATCAGGGATGTCACGATTCTGTAAGTATGACCCACACCGCTAACCCATTTCATGCTCCCAGCCAACCACCCACAGCTTGTCAGTTAGTTTAAATATGTTCCCAAATGTCGGGACTCTTTACACGTCGGTTTTCAACATCAAACTTCAAGGGAATGAAACCTGAACAGTGTGTCACATACTTCCATATAATTGAAAGTTCTGTCTTGTATGATTCTAAAAATGTGTACTTACATAATGTATGCATTACCCTGCAAGCCATATGCATTACAAATAATATATAACTTGCACCATTTTCAACAATATATATCCCTGGTAATCACACGAGAACGTCATGCAATCTAACCTTTGATTAGTAACATATGTTGTATATTATATTTTATCAATTATTGATATATCTTAAAATATAAGATCTAACAATATCATAATATAACATGATACATTGAAGGCATACATGCATACAGATATAGGCTGGCAGGCAAACCGACACATTTTTCCTCGCATATAATTATTTATTTCACATGAAATGTATACGTTTTGTCTACAATGTACTCATATATAAATGTAATTACGGCAAAAGGAAGATACTTCTGAAACATTATACACAGTTTGTTACTGATCAATGTATTCTACAAATTAGCGGGGTTTTTCATTTAGATTGGAGGCTTAAATGAATACTGTGAATTAATTTCAGAAGAAGGACAGATGCTAAAGTAATTGTTTGTCGAGCCCTTCGTGGACAGTACATAGTGATCATGATGACATATGTACGCCCGCCCGTGGGAGAGTCCGTCCGAAATATACATCATTTATCTCTTCAATCATAATCAGATTGCATTATAACGTTTTTTTTCATTTTATTTAATAACTTATACGTAGATCTGCAACGCGAAGTCGCGTAAACTTGAAACGTCAAACGTTGTTTTTGTTGCCATCCTTACTTTCATTCCGTAGACCATCCATTTGGCCTTCATACACAAGGTCAATGTCAAATTACATTTCGTTTACGGTTTTACGAATTTTTAATTAAACGTTTTAAGTACCACATACATGTATATCTAACCACATATATACACTCTGATACGACCACTAAACATTGGGACTGTCAATACACCCTCCGACTAGCAACAGCTAGGCGGGCTCAACATGTGGACTGCGGCCTTCTGGTATGCATATTGGACAGTGTTTTAAAGTTTTGGCGGCCATCTTGGACGCCATATTTCAAATATACACTTATTGAATATTATTAAATTATTATCATTAATAATAGTAAATGTAAAAGTCGATTAAAAATCAAATCATATATGTTGTGAAGAAAATGTAACTTTAACATATTTTATGGACAATCTTGGCCGCCATCTTGGATATTTGAAAGATTAAACGACTCGTACTTAGTGGAAAGCTTAATATATTAATTGTTCAGTGATATATGCTGCCACCCTATGTGTGAATAGGTTCATTATAGTCACCTTAATGTGTTTAATAAATGTATGACAGCCATCTTGCACGCCATCTTGAATTCTGGATTAAGCTCCAGTGGGATTCATGGCGAGTTTTGATATGTTTCGCCTAATGCTATTCCGGACATATACTGAAAAATTCAGCTTTGGCTTATTTTTTCCGATCTTTGGCCATTTGATGTCTAATACTATTCGCCTAAGGATTGTATCACCGGTTCGCGTCGTAAGCACATACTAATAAGTTTGAACGCGATATCGACGAAGTTAGTGAACTCGCGTAAACAATCATCAGCAACATCAGCGAGTCATGATCTCAATTTCAACGGCAAAGTACTAGGAGATGCCGAATCTATTGCAGATGGATGGAGTACTTACTTGAAATATATATATTCCCCTTCTGGACTACGATACTTAGTTCATGGTCAACATTAGCAGAGAGGCAACCACTATTACGCAACCTCCCCAGCAGATTGATGGTGAATCTACAGAGGTGAGCGGAGATGAAGTAAAGTGTTCACTAAAGCTATGTAAGCGTAATAAAGCTCATGCAGATGATATGATAGCATACAGTGGGGTCAGCGTGTAAGTGCACACACGAAAGAACACCTGTCGTGTTCGTTCGTGTGTGCACTTACACGCTGACCCCACTGTACGAAAATGTCGGATTCGGTGGTGACATGTTACATTTGACCCTAATCGACTATACAGATGCTACGGTGGTCGCATATACCAGAAGGCATGGAAACCGGTGTACTTCATAAAGGTGGCCGAAAATCTAAAACTAATTCGGACAATTATACGGCTATCACTCTAACATCGGTTCTGTTGAAATTATTTGAGAGAATATTATGCATACGGATAGAAAACCAGAAGATTTTCAAAATTTCAGAACTCCAAGGAGTATTTCAGAAACAGATAGGATATATAATGATATATTGGTCAGTAAGCGAGGCTTACGGAATACCCCCCGCGTGGGCCCAGGTACCCCTAGATATGTAAAACTTATCCAAGTGTGTGGGCTTGTGACCTTGACTCTGGGCTTAGCGGGCGCGGCACGAACGTGAATAGAGGTCCAGTGGGGCAATGCATGTGTGAAATGTGAAGCAGATCCGAGCAAGGAAATAGAAGTTATAACCGATTTCTCTGATATTAAGTTTGGTAAAGGGACTAAGTATGTGACCTTGACCTCAAGATCAGCGGGTATTTGTCACAGCATGATAATAGAGCCTTAGAGGAATGCATGCATGAAATATTAAGAATTTTCGAAGAAATAAATATATGTTATATACATATTTCTCTAATGTTAAGTTTTGTAAAGAGTAAGTATGTGACCTTGACATTGAAATCAACTGGGGTTGGACGGTCGTGGATTTGGCGCAGATTGAGCATGATTGAACAGTCATTGTATTCAATGAATCACACAGCGATTACATCACTAATAGCAGAGTGTGGACATTGGGTTAGAGTGTGATAAAGGAACGTGAAAAATATACACATCTGGGAATAATCTTCAACCGATGGATAACATTACGTGATTGTATTGATGAATCGTGCAGAAAGCTACGTAGAACTTTCTTTAGTCTCATTAATTGTAGAGTTAACAAACATGGGTTAAATACACTGACTTCTAAATATACAGCTCTGTAGTCATTCCACGAGCCCTCTATGGGAGTGAATTGTGGTCGGACTGGGCACAAACTGAATTATCAGTGTTGGAATTAGCACACCGATTATGTATGAAGTATATATAAGACCTCAGAGTGTGAAACAAGACTAGATTAGCATTTAGTATGTTGTGTGTAAACAACATTGAACGCGAACTAGAGAGCAATACGTTAAGGTTCCTCGACCAGCTCTGCAATCTGCCTTGTGATAAAAGAACGAAAGCTATATTTATTTATGTATCCGCTTAGAATATTATGACGTCAATCCATGTTCTGCCAGGGGGTTCATCCCTGACATATGACGCCTTCTCCAGAAGTATGAACTAGACCATGTGCTAACAAACTTCAAGCAATGTGGTATAGTTATGTCACAAGCGCAACGGAAGCAGTGCTTTAGAGTTAAATAATTCCAGCATACAAATATTTACACAATTCCCTAACATTTGATTGGCTCGTAGCAAGTCTCTGTCCAAAATGTATATCCCAATAAACTCACACGCCGAACTACTTTCCGTAACCGTGAGGCGCAGTTAAAATAATTCTTAAGAAAACGGAAAATAAACACATTTTCTTTGATGAATTTATTTAAAATGCTAGAATTATAAGGAATGAATGGCCTTTTTGTGGAATTTATCGGGGATATAAACTTGGAAAAGTCGCGGGAATACTGGACGAGGCCTTCCGGCCTTCGTTCAGTATTCCCGCGACTTTTCCAAGTTTATACCCCGATAAATTCCACAAAAAGCCATTCATTCCTATAATGAAATATTGCAGCAGCGCTTGATACACAGAATACAGAGGGTGACACAATGGACACAATGCTAGACGAATACATTAACGCGAGCAGCTCTCCTTCATCTTTATGGGTTATGGCTCGTGGTACTTGAATAAGTGCAGAACTTCTGTAAAACTTCTAGGTAGATTATTCTACAATTGCTTTCCTCAATTGTGCCATAAATGCAGTACTTTCCACATGCTGTATGAATGGAAACACTCTACTGAGCAAATGCTTCTACAGTGTGGTGAAGAAACGTTCAAAGAGTTCGTTGAACTAGGTATTGATAGTCACATTTCTGTTTCGTTTGGTGCAAACTGGACTGCTACATCAAACAAAATAACAGTAATACCTTTATAAAGATTGCCGTTTCATGTAAACACCTTGTGGGAATATTATTCGATATTCGATATTGCGTAGATCAACATTACAAGCGAACGTCGTGCAGTATGACATGTACATTAGTAAGATGGTGCACATCGTGTGTATATATCGGTATCTGATTATGTGTTGGAACCAACCTGTCGTGTTCGTTCGTGTGTGCACTTAAACGCTGACCCCACTGTACTAAACCAACTTCGGTCCCTACTATACTATAAATGAATGGAGCTATGAAAATGTGTATATGTATGACCTGTATGTACATGTATATACGTATGAAATATGCATGAATGTGTGTATGTATGCATGTGTGTATGTACGTATGTATTTGGCATATATTGTGTTCCACCTATGTGCTTGCCTGTAAATATGTTATGTTAATTAATGTAATTGTGCCCTGCTCTCCTTATTGGAGGTTGTAAAGGAATAATAATAATAATATAATTACTATCACTGCTGGAGACCGGACCAATCTGCAGCTTATACGAGCACCACGTGTCTGGTTCCGGGTCATTGCTTTCTGTGTTTCTAGCGCCGCTCATACACGCACTTGCAACTCAGAAGTTTACAACTACTACGCGTTTATTTTGGACGCACATATGTAAGGAAGTACGTCAAGGTGTTGACTCTCTTGCGTTGACCTCCAGCTGGCATCACAATTTATTTATATTAATCCCAGCATGTATTTGTAGCAAACCGATACGACTGAACTGGAAATGAACTTTACTAGCAGATGCACTGTTCTTAGCTTTTGTTTGGCATCGAGGAGAAATATGGGAATGACGTGTTCGTCGTTACACGAGAGAATACTTCAAGACGAGCTGGTATGGAAAGTGAGCCGCAAATATAAAGGGGTATGGACAGGTTTACGAACATTACCCTCTGCGCTAATGTTGACCATATTTGTTAAGTGTTAAAGGTACATGCCCACACAGTAGGCACATGTATAATCATTTAGTAATATTTATTTTGCTGATAGCGACTCGCGGTGGCATCAGGCTTTTTCATATGCAAATGAGGCATGACATTTTTTAATTATTTATACTAATTAAATGCATCTCCTGAATAAAATAATATTTTCGACAGACAATAAGGTATGATAATTGCACATTAACAAATAAATACAGATAATAAATAGTAATGTCCGTTAACATTTTAAGACAACACGGTTATCGCCCCTGATATCAGAGTGGAAATTTACGCCTGATACAAAATGTATAATAATGTCAATCAATACGTGGGGTAATGGTGAATCGGAATGCTTATTTTGCCAGAAAATGTCTCAGATATAAATAACAGTTTGTGCCTACTGAGTAGGCATGTACCTTTAAAGGAACACGTTGACGATTTGTGGCGCTTTCATCAATTATAAAACAAAAACAAACAAACAAAAAATTGGCGCGAAAATGTGACTTCATAACTCACGTGCCGGTATCTGCGGAAATGACAGCGGCACGCCGTACATGTACCCCAGACACTGTCTGGCGTCGTCGTGTTGTCTTTGTATGCCGTGACGTCACAAGCGTTGCGCGCGTAGTGATCACCAGACCGCTCATGTGTAGACAAGGATTCCTGTATCATTCAAGATTCTGCTTTCACTTTCAAAAGGAGCAATAAAACACATGTTGATCGGTGTTTGCTCTGTTCGAACCATGGATTGAAATACTAATTATTTATTCGATATAATTTGTCAATTTCCATAGTTCTAAGCTGTCTTGGGGCTTGACTTGTGAAGCAGCTCCTTTAACCATTGTCATATTGAATTAAATTGTACCGTCTGCTGCTTATTTTCCATTTTTCTCATTAAAAATTGTTTGACTGCACTTTAGAATAATTTACAATAGAAATGATTCTAAAGTGCTGTCAAACTATGCTTTTATTGAATAAGAAGATGATAAAATATGAAAAAAAGAGCAGACGACATTTTCGTTCCCAACATTATAAGGGTTAACCCTTTGAACCCGAAATCCCGCTATATCGGTTTATGCAAAAAGTGCAGATCCAGATGAGCCGGCTCGTAACGAGCCGTCTCATCAGGATCTGCACTTTTTGAAAGTAATTTTAATATTTTTGAGAACAAAAACACCCCCTTTTCATAAATGGACGAATCTGAAAATCATTTTGTGACCATTGGATTGGTCTGAACATTAGCATATCACAGTCCATTCCAGTTCCTTAGGGTTGAAAGGGTTAAGCTTACCGCAAACGGTTTGGATGGATATGACACTCCACACGTGGTAGCTTTAAAGTCGCTGTAGCAAACTGGGCTTATGGAATTTGTGACCAGTGTAGATCCAGATCAAATTGCACACTCCTGTAACTTGATAACGATCAATATTGCTTGTTAGAAGCACGGTGAGTGATTCATTGATGGAATGGCGGGCAGTGCAGATCCAGATCAGCCTGTGCGGATGCACATGCTGATCTGGATCTACACTGGTCGCAAAACCCATAATACCCATTTATCCAGTCACAGCCGCAATTGGCAGCGATCGAGTTTCACTGTTGAGAATCATGTAAAGGTGAAGTATCCAATTAATTGTCAATAACAGCGTCCGAAATGTAGCACAACAAAGTGTAGGAATCAGTGGTGGTTTCACTAAACTTCGTACGAATAAAATGTTGGTAAGTGCAAAAGTATGAGGATTTACATTTATTGAGCATAGTATGCACCTTATGCTTAATAAATGTAAATCCATCAATTGACATTTCCAGATCCTAAATTTGCACTTACGAACATTTTAGACGTACGAAGTTTAGTGAAACGTCCCCCAGGGGAAGAAATGGGCTAACCCCATGAAAGGCTGAAACAACAAAACAGCCCGGATTGGTTTCTGGTTCAACAAACGAACTGTTGACTATCGCTTACACATCGTTTTTATATCGTTTTCGTTTCATAATTAGAAAACATAGTTGTTACATAGTAATTGCAAAAAAAACGATATGTAAACATGCGTTGAAAGAAACGCTAGGCGTTTAGGTAGTCGGGAGGCCGGTATTTAAACGAAAATATCTTAACCGTGCATAGAAACAACCAAACGATATTAGTTTCTACGAATATCGTAGTACAAAACAATTGTTTTCACTACGTTTTCCACTCGTTTTCGTTTGTTTCCTTTGGGAACTTTCAACAAATCGTCGCTTTAGCGCAGTCTAAAGTGTTGTACTACATGTATACCATATGCACAGGTTGAAGTAACTGACCGAGGTCTATAAATACATTAAGTATGCATAAAAGCATCAATAAATGAAGAAAACAAATAAGCTAAAAAAAGGTGTTTACTCCCTATATATAGACATATACAAGGTGCCGAAGTTTTTAACAGGCCGAACCCGGACGGCCCCGAGACAACGGACTCTCACGAAACAGTCAACCGAGTTACATGTGTATATCATTGTCGCCTATTGCAGAAGTTAGGAAAAGGTCAGCCCTCCGCAACGATATATTCCCGATGCGCTGTGTCAACGCGTTTTCGAGCTATCGATTATAATTATCGACATACAATTTAATCGCACAGACATTTCTTCATTTCACAGACATGGCTTCCCGAGAAATTATAGAAATGTCTGTGCGATGAAATTGTCTGTTGTGACGCATAGGACGGGTATAAATGTAGGTTTGATCAAATGTTCGATTGGAAACAATGTTTTGTCCATGCACAATGTTTCTTTACGGGCCGGGACGACGTAAAAGTGTATTTTGAACTTTTTTTTCTTTAGCTTATATTTAACGGCGGCACTGGCTCTAGGACCTTGCATGCCGTCTTCCAAGAATGGGAGAAAGAACGGAGGTACAGATTTTTTTAGAGAAGCCGGTAATTCGTATTTACAGAGCAACTACGAATTATCGGTACCCATTTACAACTGGGTGAACTGGAGCAGTGTGGATAAAGTGTCTTGCTCAAGGACACAAGTGTATTTTGAACCCGATGTTTACTCTGTTATATATAGCCGTATTGGCCTCGGAAATGTGTCCGTTCTTTCACGACCTATCAATAATGCTAATTTGTTTTAAACAAAATAATCGATAGCTCGAAAACGCGTTGACATAGCGCATTGGGGAATATATCGTTGCGGAGGGCTAACATTTTCCCAACTTCTGCAATAGGCGACAATGATATAACTCGGTTGACTGTTTCATGAGAGTCCGTTGTCTCGAGGCCGTCCTGGTTCGGCCTATTAAAAACTTCGGCACCTTGTATATGTCTATATATAGGGAGTAAAATAAAATGTTTAGCTTATTTTTGTTTCATTTATTGATGCTGTTAGGCATATTTAATGTATTTATAGACCTCGGTCCGTTACTTCAACCTGTGACCATATGATGAAACATAGCGAGTTGCGGCTATTGTCCGCGAAATTTAAAAACAATCCGTTGATATTAAACCCTTACTACGCTGAATTAAATGTCTGCTGTAAATTTTCTATTTTCAATATTTCTCGACAAAAACCTGTTTTGACAGCGCATGAGAATCGTCTCCACTGGAGACGATTCTCATGTGCTGTGAAAACAGGTTTTTTTTAACAATTAAGGCAAAAATAAAAAAGTGCAGACGACAGTTTCCGTCTCCAGCGTAGTGAGGGTTAAATATGCAGAAAACTAAATTGGATAACTTTTCGAAAAACCCTCAAAAACATTGTTGGTTTTTATCAATCGGTGTACAATACGTTTGTCTGGACACGACTTACTTCGCAAGCACGGCATGCGCAACATTTGGGTCGATTGATCCATTTCCAGTATTACCCAACTTGATTGACTTAAAATTGGACCACCGGATCGGAAATTGGACCTTAAAGACGTTTCCGGCCAGCGTAGTCCTACATCAGACCACGCAGTCGTAGCTTCATCAATGTAGCATTGCTTATTCTACTGAATATTTTTTGTTCTATCAATCTTCGTCTGACAATAAAACAACACACGATGATGGAGATCTATACTGCCAACACACGCTCTACAATACGTTTTCTGATGAGCGAACATTGTGATTAGTTGCGGATTCAATCAATTTTGTTGAAATTTCACTTTTCAAGTTTGTTTCTAAGGGCTCCTCCAATCAGTCGATATTAATAAACGACGAATCATACAATGCGCCATTCCAATCTAAGGGAAATTTCATTTTTGATAATCTAATAGAACGAGAGACGATTTTTTATTCATTCCATTCTGGCATGTTCATGTTTAATCAGTGTTATTCACACCCTGTGCATCATTTTGTGTCTGTGTCTGGATACATGGGGTTTATAGGCTTTGCTACCAGTGTAGATCCGGATCAGACTCTCTGATCAGGATCTGCACTGTTTGCCATTCCGTCAATGAAACACCCGTTATGCTTCTAAGAAGAACTATATATCATTATCAGCCTATACTGGTCAAAACACGCATATAAGCCCCAATTCTCCAGTCATTCAGCCACAACTAATTAAATGAGACACGCAATGTGGTTTTGTACTTCCGGATATCTGCGTAAAATGCGGTTACAAAATTTACAATATTTTTCATAAATAAAGTCAAAAGTTGACAAAAATATATAATTCCGCATGTACTCCGTGAATGTTGTCAACTTCGCCATTTACGGAAAAAAAATGTAAATTTTGTAAACGTAATTAATGAAATTACGCAAATGTCCAAAGGTACAAAATCACACGACATGTCTCAATTTTAATACAGTAAAGCCTCTCTGCACCAGGCATATACACATCAGTGTGATTGATTGTATAGGTTTACTCGAATCTATCATGTATATAAGCCCGATGTGTGTCAATGGTAAACTTACAGCCCGGATTAGTTTCTGGTTCCACAAACGCTATGAATGATACTAAATGAAAATCAGGCAGGCTTTGAAAAAGAATATTCGACAACTGATCACATTTATGTACTACATTCACTAATATAGATTCTAAAGGCACATACAAACTGTTTTGTGTTATTGACTTTAGTAAAGCTTTTGATTCAGTGTGGCGAGTTGGACTTTGGCAAATAATGTAACTGGCAAACTGTTCAGAGTAATATATAACATGTACCAAAATATTAAGTCTTGTTTCATTGTAAATAATCAACAGTCAGCATATTTTAGTAGCAATATTGGATTGCGACAAGGTGAAAATCTATTCCCGTTACTTTTTTCTCTATACCTAAATGATTTGGAAGCATTTATTGAGGGTAGTATATGTAATGGAGTTGAACTGCAGCTGAATACACCATACTTTTATTTGGACATGAAACTATTAATGTTACTGTATGTAGACGATAATGTTGCTTTGGCCGATAAGGAACATGATCTACAGAAAAACCTAGATTACTTTTACCTACATGTATATTTCCAAAACTGGAAACTAAATGTGAATCTCTCTAAAACCACAATCTTAATATTTGGAGCCATGAATACTAGCAAGTTTATTTTTTGTTGGGAGGAAACAAAATTGAAATCACAGATGAGTATAAATACTTAGGCATTTACATTTCCAAGTCTCGAACATTTTATAAGGCAAGAAAACATGTAGTAGAACCAGCAAGGAAAGCAATGCATCTCCTATATAACAGAATACGAAATTTTGATTTGCCAATCGATTTACAACTCCAAATTGTTGACCACACGATACTCCCTATTCTTCTCTATGGCAGTGAAATTTGGGGTTTTGAAAACATCCAAGCAATTGAAAAATTGCAAAATGATTTCCTAAGAGCTATTACAAAACTGAGTAAAGGTACACCAATGTATATTCTATATGCAGAATTATGTAGATTCTCAATTTAAATTAATGTTAACGCACGTATGATCGGGTACTGGATCTCTTTAAGAATGGGAAAACTAACACAATTGAGCAATTCAACATATGCCGTTATGGCAAACAACTACCCTAACTTTAAATGGATTAGATATATAAAAGGTATATTAGAAACTGTTGGACAAAATGATTTATGGTTGACAAAGAGATACTATACCCAAAAGCAACAACACGATATATACTACAAACATTAAAAGATCAGTACATTCAAAAATGGTCAGGTTCGATGCAGTTATCAACCAACGGGAAAATGTATCAACTTTTCAAAGAAACAATTGAACTAGAATCATACTTAATCAATTTAACCGACACAGAATCTATTCCGCTAATCAAATTCCGAACAAGCAACCACAGATTGCCCATTGAAACTGGAATATGGAACGGCATAGAATTATCTGAACGGAAATGTTTAATATGTAACTTAAATACAATAGGTGATGAATTTCATTATCTGCTGGAATGTCCATACTTTAGTAATGAGCGTGAATTATACATCTAAAAGTACAATAGTATTGTCTAAACTATGTATGTTTGTTAAACTTTTAATTGACAAATTTAAAACGTAGATCAGCACTTTTAATTATATACACATCATCCTTTTAGGGAGTAAA
>CM055278.1:8370858-8445079 GCA_029237695.1 Conchocele bisecta | reverse complement strand
ATCCTTTTAGGGAGTAAATAAAATGAAGAACAAGTGGTCCGCACACAGTATTCATAGTAGTCTTTGGGCCACCAATAACCCCCCCTCCCCCCCCTGTGGTACATAACGCCACCATGATTTTCAAATTCAGTAGTCAATTGTCTGTCATTCCAGAAGGTCTGCCATCAAAAAGCCGCTGGATGAACAAATGGCGGCCATTTTCCAAGATGGCCGTCAAAAACAATTGTTTTGGTTTACAGGACTAGCTTTAAATCGCCTGTTAACCGGTATTAGGACCGATTTAAATTTTCTAAATCGTTCTTATCTACTCCCTAATTGAATATAAAACAGTGTGTGATACATTCAAAATCAATTTCTTTTACCAAATGGCCGCCATTTTCAAAACGGCCGCTAAAAAGTGTGTTTTTGCGAAAAGTTTGCACTGTAACTGCTGTTAAGTGTTATTCGAACCGCTATTAACATTGTAACTTATACCTTGTAATGCATATGAATATGCATATCAATTATGTAATACATATTGACTTAACAGCATGATATAAATGGTGGAAATTTTCAAAATGGCCGCCAAAAAGGGCGTTTTTTTCAACAATTGTCTATGTTAACAATTTTCCATGTTAACTGATGATAAGTGGCATTTGAACCACTTTTTACACCGCAAATTAATGCCATGTGATGAATATCAATATACATAGCAATTGCGTAATATAATGTGTGTTTTACGCAGGGGTAAGTTTTCCATATTTGGCCCATGGCCTAATCTTATGACATATGCGACCTATGGATGTCTTGACTTACACATGTATTGAAATGCAGTCTGTTCTGGATCTAAGATATTCAATAGAAATGACACTTCATAATATAGATTGAATAGCGAACAGCATGTGCCATTATCATACTGTCACATCTGGCGTTACGCTGGTCTCAAATGTATTTCGGTACATTTTGTCAGTCAACGTCACAAATTAGCTGCCAGGTGCAGACTGAAGTCTGTTTGTAGAAAGATCTGCTAGCTTCCATGCGCCAATAAAGCAACAAAAACTCAAAACATTTGCAACGCTTGCAAAATCGGTGACACTTACGAGTCCACAGCGAATGTCAAAGGAACTAGTAGCAGAACGGAATGTATTTGGACAGCTCGTTTCCATTGCACAACATTGACATGGCTAAGGTCTTCAGTTACCCGTTAGGTCCATTTCCATGGTCGTTTGCAACAGCTGATGGATCACCGGCAAGGACTGACAAAGCGAAATTGATGCACCAACTGGAAGGGCAGACGCATATGGTTTACAGGCCTCCGCTAGAACAGGTGAGCTACATCATTGACGGAAATGCAATTCTACATATGCAAACTGCTTTGCCCAACACATTTGCAGATCTGGCGGAGAGTCTATATCACCAAATGCCGAAAGCAGAACGCGTGGATTTTGTAACAAACACGTACCATCCTCTGTCAATTAAAACCAATGAACGACAACGAAGAGGTACCACAAATACCTACTTGATCAAGGGACCGCTGACAAATGTTCCACGTGACTGGAAGCAGTTCCTCTCGAACGATGTCAACAAGACACAATTGTGAAAACTCCTACTTAATGAATGGATGCAAGATAAATACACACATAAGGTGAAAGGAAGAACACTTGTGTTTGTGTGTGAAACCAAATGCGTCAAATTACTAGTATGTATGGCATATCAACACACACTGACGAAATAGAAGAACTGAATTCGTCACAAGAGGAAGCAGACACACGACTGGTATTGCATTGTTTGCACCATGCATCGCATTTATCGGAGAACAATACAATTGTTGTCAGATCTCCAGATACCGACGTGTTTGTACTAGTACTGTTACTCAGGTTTACACAGCTGGTGAAACAGCGTGTGCTGTTTGACACCGGTGTCGGCAACAAACGACGACTGCTTGACATACACGGTATCATTGCTGAGGTTGGTACGCAGCTGTGTTTGGCATTGCCAGCACTTCATGCATTCATCGGCTGTGACAGCACGAGTGCTTTCGTTCGTCGTGGAAAGGTGACACCGCTAAAAACTACTTCAGAAGCACCCAGAATTCACTGATACATTCATGCAGTTGGGTTTGTCCCCTTCTGTAGAACCACAACTCTTCGAAGACCTTGAACACTTTGTGTGTCTGATGTACAGGAGTACTAGTACTAGTATTACAGACATAAACAAACTGCGCATGGAGCTATTCCTGCAAAAGTTCAGTCCCAAGTCGGGAGAGCTGCTGTCAAGTTACAATGGCGCTGATCTTAGCATTCTGCCACCATGCAGGTCATCGTTAAGAATGTATATAATGAGAGCTAATCACCAAACCCTCATTTGGTGCAGCACTGACCAATCGAATGTATGCATACCGCCACCAAATGGCCGTGGGTGGGAGGTCATAAACGGAACACTAGAGTGCAAATGGACAGAGGGGGATTACCTGCCAACTGAAATGATAGATCTACTGGTAGAGAAGAGGAAGAAGTGGATACGGTGGATGTTGATGAAACAAATGCCCATGAGCCCGACAGCTTACTAGATAGCATGTTTGATGCGGATGAAGCATATGACTAGGTTGATTCTCTTAAGCCGGATTCACTAGATATGTATCTACGATTTGTACAGCATGTTAGGATAATACCTGAGCGCTGTTGATGTCAGAAATATCGAAGAGTTTCGTACCTGATGCCATGGGTATTGACTCCGCCACAGGTGCGATGCTTCCGAACCTGATTGAAAATGAATTACTTTGTTGTAACCAACCATAAGTGAATCAAGAACAACGAATGCACCGGACACATTATGTAACTGTATGTATGTCTATATATGCTGATATGAATATGCTGATATGAATGATATTGTGTACCATATTTTATTTCATCTGTTATTGTAAATATCGAAATATGTCTTACCTGGTATCGAGGCTTTCAATCCTGAGTGAAAATTAATTACCTTGTTGTATAATCATGAACAAATCAAGAACACTGAAAGCCCTGGACACATTATGTAACGTATGTAAGTGTGTATGTGTATGTGTGTATGTGTCTGATGCTATGTATATGTTAATGATTTCATGAACCATATTTGATGTGACGATGCAAATAATTAATAGTTTCTTACCTGATGTTGTGGGGATTGTCACCGCCATAGGCGCGATGCTTCAAACTTTGATTCAAAATTAATTACCTTGTATAATCATGCACAAATCAACAACAATGAAAGCCCTGGACACATTATGTAACTGTATGTATGTATGTATGTCTATATATATGTGATGCTATGTATATGTTAATTATTTCATGAACCATATTTGATGTGATGATGCAAATAATTAATAGTTTCTTACTTGATGATGTGGGGATTGTCCCCGCCACAGGCGCGATGCTTCAAACCTTGATTGAAAATTAATTACCTTGTTGTATAAGCATACGCGAATCAGTATACGCATGTCTATAACTGTTGTTGTGCATTATATCGATGCTCACATTTAACATGTTCTATTTCACAATATAGCATTGATCTTGTTGTAAATATCGAATCATTTCTTGCCCGATAATGTGGGAAATTCCATTTTTTCTTCACACTTGCTGCTATACATACTTCACTCCATGCACTTTCATCAGGACAACTCACGATATTTTTGTGTATGCAATGATGCCAGTGTCATGTTGAAGTAGTTTGACTTCATATGTACCAGTTAAAAGTAAATGTAAGTGGAGACAGCTAATGAAACTCAATATGTGTAAAATGTACATTGTAGATTTAGTGGGTGGGGTAACGGTTTCAAATTCAGTTGTGGTTAACTTAGTATCATGTGCAGTAAGCATAATAAAAACAGGAACTAAAGTTTGCACATGTTTCATGAGCACATGCATGTATATTTTCCATAGCTACAATTTATATAATACCGTATGGGAAGAGATGTGTGGCAATACATGTGTTACCATTGAAATGGATGAGGGTGGGGTAATTAAATATGCAAAATATTTGCTTAAAAGGACCGGACGGTCCTAAATTCTACTTAAATGCAAAGTATTGCTATAAACATCTCTCAAAACCTGCAAAACAACAGCAGTTTCCGTGTTTAACAATATAATTTTGTCACATTTTTACAAAAAGTGTGATTTTTTAATATGGCAAAAAGTTGCTGGGTGGTATACTTCAAAATGGTGCCATACATTCATCCAGCGGGTTACAGAGCGCAGACAAGTTGCATTACACTCGTAATTGATTATAGTTATCAGAAAAATATGTCTGCTTATGTACCACAGGGGGGGGAGGGTTTCCATATTTGGCCCATGGCCTATAGGTATGTATGCTGTATCCTCCCTGCCACAACTGCTACATCAGATTAGCTTACCATCCGTACATTGTTAAACAGCAAGTTCTGACTTCAATAGTCGGTTGGCTAAAACACATTTGTAACTCGTGTAAGATCCTCAAATTGTATATTCAGAAATAACATAAACACACACAGACATCCGAATTACGATTAGGTCAACATGAAAATAATGTTTGTTTCTCTTCTCTGGACGTGAAACTGAGATGTGTAGGTCGATATAGCGAAGACTCGTTGAAGGTTCCCAAACAAAACCAACGAAAACGAATGAAAAACAAAATGAAAACGATCGTTGTGTACAAAGGTGTGCATAGATCATCATTCGTATTTGCACACGTGAAAACGTTAGTTTCGCTTAAATACCCAGCTTTCAACTATTTAAACGCCTGTCGTTTCTTTCAATGCATCGTCTTTACATCTTTTTCGCTGTTTTTAATGAAAAATGAGCAGTTCTAAAAATAAAAATGAAAACGGTATCACAACGGTGTCTAAACTAAAAGCAAACGTTCGTTTCGGAACCAGGAACCAATCCGGGCTGTAGGTGGAGGCTAATGTGATGTGGTTGGGTTGGCACCATTTCTGTGTGTTCAAAGATTGCATCCTATCAGCGTTGGATAAACATACAGTGGAACCCTTCTAAATCGGACACTCGGGAAACTATGGATGTTTAACTTAGATGTGTTTCGCTGTTATGTATCTCTGATTACAATGCCTTTTCATGATTGCAAAACACTAGAATGTGTCATGAAGTGCTAACCTGTCTGATTTACAGTGGAACTTCTCCGAACCGGACACCATGGGGACCTCCCAGGGTGTCCGGTTTGGAGAGGTTCCACTGTACAATCATTGAATGTAAATGGTTAAACGTGCATAGTAATTAGTTTCGACTGAATAATGACGATACATAGTGTACATTAATACATGTAGTTGTATTCAGATATAGCCTCAGACATATTTTGGTACTTCAAAACAATTAAAATGAAAATATGACATGTTTGCACACAAATATCGGGTGACAGATTGGAGAAATTCCGGTAAGCTTCTTAAACCGGAACCACGGACACGGTCTAAACACTATATGCCTCTGGAATATAACGAGACATGGGGCATAACACACATCTATATCGAGAGGTGGGAGAGGGGCGCGGCTGTGTATTATTATGAGGACATGTAGGTATCTGGAAAGTAAATTTTTGATGGGTGGCCTTACATAACTATATTTCCAGAAACTATTTATTTACAGATCGATTTTGACACTCATTAATGCAAGCGACATGAGAAGTTACAATGTGTACACATATACATGTACTTCAAGTGTATCGCTCTGGAAGCAAGAACTGGGGCCCGTTTCACTAAACTTCGTACGACTAAAACGTTCGTATTATCAAACTCGGTGAAGCGGTTCATGAGTTATTGAAAAATGAAAAGTGTTAATAACGTACACACGCACGCACGCACGTAAATGGACTAACGCTATATACCCTCTTGCCTATCGACGAGGGGATACAAATGTGGAAGCTCTATCAAACGGACACAATGAGATATCCAAGTTGTATTGTCATGTCTTGAAATGTCCCAGTCTAATTAGCTCTTTGCTTGCTGAGAAATTTGTGGAATATGAATAGCAGAATACAATTACTTATATTTTCTATTATCCTGTCAACACAGTGCGTATGTGCCGTGAAACATGTTTGATATCCTGTCCGGAGGACACAATTCTAATGAATTCCAAGACATATTTGCGATATGAGAAATAAGAAAAAAATACTATTAATTTGTTGGCTGTTATTTGTACGGCTAGCAAAGAGTTAAGGCGCAGCTGACAGCTGTCTTACTTTTTATGTTTTACTTGACATGAACAAGTTTAAGAACTGGTACAGTTACGATTTCGTTTGCATTCCCAGTGTATACATGTATATGCGGTCAAAGAAACTATGGAATGTTGTCTGACAATTGAATCCTACGTGTTTGACAATCGATCTTAAAGGAGCGCATATATGTTCGCTTCTACGGAGCCCCGCAGGGACATGGATTTTATTTTGTTAATTCGTTCCCACGAAATAACAATTCGTTCCCTCAATTTAACAATTCGTTCCCTCGATATAACAATTCGTTCCCACGAATTAACAATTCGTTCCCGTGGGAACGAATTGTTATTTCGCGGGAACGAATTGTTAAATTAAGGGAAAGAATTGTTAATTCGTGGGAACGCATTGTTAATTGAGGAACGAATTGTTATTACGTGGGAACGCATTGTTAATTGAGGAACGAATTGTTATTACGTGGGAACGAATTGTTAATTCGAGGAAACGAATTAACAAAAAAAGAATTATACGTCCCCAGCAGGGCTCCGTACGCTTCCAACCTGTGCTAACCAACCTGTGCTAACTCGCATTGAAATTGAATATAATAGGTCAATGTAGATATTATATTGATGTGTCTGTGACTTGAGAAATAATGCTTATGGTGTAGCTCCTGGTCAAATAGCATACCCCTACAACCTGATAATGATCTATGTTGTGCGTTAGAAGCATGGCGGAATGATGGAATGGCGAGCAGTGTTGATCATGATCACACTGTCCTGATGCACAGGTTAATCTGGATCTACACTGGTCGCAAGACGCATAAGCTCAATTTCTGCAGTCACAGACACATATGAACATATGAAAGTTTAGACAAATCCCGGCTAATTTCAATCACAGTTTGAATTAATGTACCAAGGTCTATAAATACATTAACTATACCTAAAAGTATCAATAAGTGGCGAAAAAACCGCTGAAAAAAAATGCTTACTCCCTGTTAGAACACAATATTGTGTTCTAACATGAGTAAACTTTTTTTTTAAAACTGATTTTGAGTAAATGGAAACATGATTTTCGCAGCTGTATACCTCACACGGACGACTGATATTTCTGTTTCCAGTGCATGATCACGTGGTTACAACAAAAATAACAATGGCCGAAAGTTTTGAAATCTCGCCTACTCCAAAGTAAGTATTATTGGATATTTTCCTTAATAGGCAACGGATTTTGATGAAATATGGTGCAGCAAACGCGTATTCATGAGCTGCACTTGGTAGTCCCGGGAGTTCGGTACATAATTATGTCGTCTTTGCGAAGAATCGATGTCCGTGTCGGTAGACACAGAAATCGATTCTACGCGAAAACGATAGAAGTTTGGGCCACAGTACAAAGACCACCAAATTCAGCTTAACAAGACGCGTTTGATGCGCCATATTTCATCAACATCCGTTACATAATAAGGAAAAAATACTTGTAGTTGTTGTTGTTGTAACCACGTGATCATACACCTTGGATTCGTGTACACCTTGGTACATCCTTAATCATAAACTCAACTAGTGGGTACATGTGTAAGGAAATGGTAAGATACACAACGTCAGCGTCAATCTTGCCAAGATCATCAACGCTTATGCACGTATATTGGCACTGCCAACTGGCGGTCAAGCAATTTGATTGTCTGAGCCTGAGCTGTGGCACAGCTCAGGCTCAGTCAATCAAGCTGCTTGACTTCAAACACAATACTCACGTATTTTGAAATAATGAAATTGACAGACAATGGCGAGATTAGCACCGGCGGTGGTGTAGCCGATGTACAAAACTGTTTCAGACGGAAAAGAATCACACGATGCATTTGCAAACAGTGTGGGATACAAACATTCACGCAGTCATACAGGTTATCCTTGTTTGCAGCGCTGAACGGTGTATAAATAGGTGACATGGACTGTAAACGGGTAGCTGGATTAGCTCAGTAGGTGTAGAGAGCGATGGACTGCGAAACCGGAGAACCCGGGTTATATTGCCACCTCGATGCTCTGCCAGTGGCCGATAAGGCGTGTCGACACCTTCGGCAAGACAACTTTCATGCTATAGCCTAGTCCTATCGGGTCGGGACTTACATGGGACGTAAATAGTTGGTCCCGACATGCAAGGTCATCGAACCAGTGCCGTCGTTAAATCAAAGCAACTTTTGCAAACTCGAAGAACCAAATCAGACTGCGCCATCGAGTGGCTTGATAAGGATCTGATGCCAGTTTCACTAAACTTCGTACGATAAATGTGTTCGTACGAATATGTATATCAATTTACTTCACACATCACTGTGATTCATTACTGCTAACACATTCCACCTATACATGCATGTGGAGGCCATACGGTTTGAACGTTATTCCAAAGACTTCCCCAAACCGGCAACTAATGCTAACTGTGCTGTACATATTAGTTTTGCAGTTATGAACTTCTTAATCGTACGAAGTTTAGTGAAACGGGCCCCTGATGCAGTGTCAAATATGCCGTTAGACAAACACTCATATGACTTGGACCGGCTGTCTATAAATACATTGTAGAACAAATGAACGTAATTCAATGCGATCTTGTCCAAAATTTATATCCCAGTAAACTCCCACGCCGGACTACTTTCCGTAACCGTGAAGCGCAGTTAAAATAATTCTTAATAAAACGGAAAATAAACACATTTTCTTGATGAATTTATTTCAAATGCTGGAATTATAAGGAATGAATGGCCTTTTTGTTGAATTTATCGGGGATATAAATTTGGAAAAGTCGCGGGAATACTGGACGAGGCCTTAAACAATTACAATTTCAATTTGATTTTTTTTCGAAAATTGTAATTTTTTATCGCTTCGTCCAGTATTCCCGCGACTGTTCCAAGTTTATACCCCGATAAATTCCACAAAAAGGCCATTCATTCCTATAGTGAGTGGAGAAATGGTGTGTATGGGATATGCGACCGTTGTAGCGCCTGATCAAATATCACACACTAGTAGCCGGATAACGATCTATATTGCATGTTAGAATCATGGTGGGTGTTTCATTGGTGGAATGGCGAACAGTGCAGATCCTGATCAGACTGTGCGGATCTACACTGGTCGCAAATCGCATACGCCCCATTTCTCGAGTCACAGACACATATCAGCAATACGTGTTCATTTCTTTATAATTCGAGCTGCCAATGTTATGTGGTGCATACATAGAGACCAAATATTTTCCTGGTTCCACAAACGAACGATTGCCTATCGAGTGCACATCGTTTTGATATCGTTTTCATTTTCATAATTAGAAAACGATGTTTTCGTTTGTTTAAACATGTCACGTTTAAACCAACGAAAATACCATTTCTAATTCAAACGAACGGTGTCAAAACGATGCGTTGAATGACACGACACACGTTAACATAATTGAAAGCGGATATTTAGACGAAAATTCACGTCCAAAATCAAACAAACGATAATCGTTTCCAATCACATCGTTGTAAAAAACGATCGTTTTCTATTCGTTTCGTTGGTTTCGTTTTGGGAACCATCAACAAATCTTCACTGTTCTACTACTACACAATCACAACAGTCTTACCTTTCAAAGCTGACCGCCGTGAGATTGGCTATGGACGCCACTGCCGTCAACATCTCCACGAAGCCGGACAGCTTACAGAAGGCCCGCCCCCCTGACCAGTCCCCAAGAACCATCCTCAGGGTATCGTGCGGCACAACGACGAGGAGAAACAAAATGTCCGCCACGGCCAAACTCGCCATGAAGTTGAAGGTCACAGAGCGGTTGCATTTGGCGCCAAAGATGGCGAAGATCACTAACCCGTTTCCGCTTATTCCGAGTAAGAACACCGTGCCGTAGACGAGAACTAGCGGAATGAAGTGCGGTTCAGCGATCCACGGTTTCTTCAAATTCTCAATGTTTTCGTAATAGTAGAACCCTTCTTCGTGTATCGTGTCGTCTTCGGTGTTGTTTGTGTCGAGCACGTTGCTGTTGTCATTGGTTAAGTGGTACATAGGTTGATACACGTTTGACACGTTTGAACAATTAAGGCATTGGAAGTCACTCGCACTTGGCGCGTATACCGCCATTGTAATCACTGTATCGAATCGACGTCGCTGGCGTCACTGAATGTGGACGTCGACTATGAACTGAGGTAGTTGACGTAAACGACGCAGGACTTTGAATTAATCGGCGTAGTGGACGTCACTGACTAATTGGCTGAGTAGACATAACGAGTTATTCTAGTTGACGTCACTGACGTAGTTCGATCACACAAGTGTAGTTGAAATCATTGATAAGCTGAATTAGCA
Source organism: Conchocele bisecta (assembly GCA_029237695.1). NCBI lineage: Eukaryota > Metazoa > Mollusca > Bivalvia > Lucinida > Thyasiridae > Conchocele > Conchocele bisecta. The sequence goes on along the minus strand of CM055278.1, from coordinate 8,434,616 downwards.
GACCGACTAACTTCGTATAGCGCCTTTACTGACGTCGTTGGCGTCGTTGACGTTACCTGTACGTACGTAGGCTCCAGTTACACGTAGGTGAGTTAGCTTTCCATTGTATGTTTGAGGTGAACAGCGTGTACATCTGAAACATGAAGTGAACAAAATACTGTAATACATTCCGGATCAGCTCGGGAATTATCCAGTCATCGCAACGCCACGATTCTACGATGTTAATTCCGGAAATCTTCCACGTTTTCCGTAAATGATGTCGGAATTGGACACAAATTACACATCAGCAATGTTTACGACATTTACAGCAGATATTGTACATTTTCGAAAACGAAATCTGTGAAAACTGTCACCGTGATAATATACAGTGAAACATCTCTAAACCGGACACCCTGGGAGATCCCCAGGGTGTCCGGTTTAGAGATGTTCCACTGTAAATCAGAAAAATGACTATGCTAAGATATGCGGCTGCGCTGTGCGAACTTGAACCGGCACTATCATCATAAGTATACACGAATGAAGCTCATACACTTAAGGATTCACAGGTTCTATTCTACTGTACATGTATGTCCATATTGGATCCTCATGTTGGCACACTTATTATATAGAGGATATTCCATCGTACATTTTTAATAGCGGGAAATAATACATGAGTGTGCGTCGGCTTCCGCGTAAGCAACGAGTGAGCGTATCGAACGAGTTGCTTGCACGGACGCCGACGGACACGGGTGTATTATTTCCGCTATTCAAACATGTACGATGGAAAATACTATTTATTGCCCTTCCACCGCGGATATATATGCACATTTAGTCAATTTTTAAGATTGTAATCAACGAATTATGATGTGCGTATGAATACAATGACGTCTTTTCCAGCGTTTTAACGTTACGCTGTGTGAAGTCAAATGTGACGTCATGTATACTTTTTGAAATGCAAATTACTCAGCTGTTTCTATGAGCCAGATATATTTCAGTGCATTTTTGGAATGTGTTCAATCACATTAACATTCTAGATTAGTCGAGACCCTTTTCAAATTTTCAAATAACTTTATTTTGACTGTAATAAAAATTAAACATTTTGCATAGTAGCTCGTGGTTTCCAGGAAAACAGGCGCGCAATTACGGGTGTTCTCTTCACGGTGTATTATTTGTAAGGAGTTGATTACGGGTTTTCTCACAGCGAGACCCGTGCAAATAATTGCAAGAGTGTAATACTGTGGTTCGTTCTGATATACATGTGGCAGATCACACACATCCGCACCCGGATACATTACGTGGACTCGTATGTCCGGGTATGGAATGTTATACATGTACAGCCAACTCCCACCCTTAAATAAGTATAAACTAAACAAAACGGCAATGAGCTAATGGAAATAATTCCAAAAACTAAATGAATCGTATATTTGTATGTTTTGTTTAAATCTGAAATCTGTATGTCAACGATTTGATGTATTTCTGGTCATGGAATCTGTTCATCTACGAAACCCAGCAGGGGACATTGATTTTGTTTAATGAATTCGTTTCCTCGAACTAACAATTCCTTCCCTCGAATTAACAATTCGTTCCCTCGATATAACAATTCGTTCCCATGAAATAACAATTCGTTCCCTCGAATTAACAATTAACAATCCGTTCCCACGAAATAACAATTCTGTTCCCACGATAATCGTTATATCGTGGGAACGAATTGTTATTTCGTGGGAACGAATTGTTAAATTGAGGGAACGAATTGTTAAATTGTTAAATTGAGGGAACGAATTGTTAAATTGAGGGAACAAATTATTATTTTGTGGGAATGAATTGTTATTTCGTGAGAACGTATGAATAAAAAAAAATCTACGTCCCCTGCGGGGCTCCGTATTCATCTGGAGTTCATATATCTGTAACTAATATTTGATTTATGGCCTGTGATGTTGAATGAGTATAATTATGTATGAATCAGAGTTTTGTAGAAAAATAACGAGCACAATTCCGCACAATTATTCGTTAAAAGTACAAATGTACTGAATCAATGGTGAACATACTACACCTTGTCAAAACTGCACATTTGTGTTAGGATTCGATTTTACATTCATGTACATTCACATGAATGTATATGTGTACAGCGATGAGTCGCCGAATGTTTCCAAACGAAACAAACGAAATGGAATGGAAAATGAAGTGTAACCGATCGTTCTGTACAACGATATGTATAGACACAATCATCGTTGTTTTTGTACGTGAAAACGATATTTTCGCTCAACTATTGAAACGCCTTTCGTTTGTTTCAACGGATCGTTTTGACATCGATGTCGTTGTTTTTAATTAGAAAATGATGTTTTCGTTGGTTTAAACGTGATATGTTTAAACCAACGGAAATATCGTTTTCTAAGTATGAAACTGAAAACGATGTGTAAACGATAGCCAATCATTCGTTTCTGGAACCACGAACAAAACCGGGCTGATGATACATGCTAGTATTAGGCATCACCTAGTAGTCAGTATTATACCTCGCTTCCTTGGAGAGATAATCCATAGAATTCCCCTCAACAATGGACACTATTTATATAACGCATTTCTGTTGGGCGAAATTTATTTCGAAGATTTGCAAAAGTATGTGATTGATAACACACGTCGATGGATTCAGAATATTCGAGACCATTTAGAAGCTAAACTGGAATTCTATTTCGGATGCAGTTATAACAAAAAAATCCTGTAATTCTGACAGATCCGTACTCATTTAAATTGTGTCTTAAAATCCATTTGTTCTGATTGAATACATTGGCGAGCCATTTCAAATTGACGTCATTAAGCTGGCAAACGTCGTATTGTGGAAATCGAAGCTGTATTGCAACTGAACTGCGGTGTGCGCTGGTGCGTAGATGGAAATCTAACAAACATATATCAGGGGCCCGTTTCACTACGACTAAAATGTTCGTAAGTGCAAAATTATGATAGTCTGTAAAGTTCACATTAACAGTGCTTTCTTGTAAAAAATTATTGGATTTACATGTATGGAGCATAGGCTGCATATGCAGCCTATGCTCCATACATTGTAAATCCATCAATTGAAATTTCCAGACAATCCTAAATTCGCACTTACGAATATTTTAGTCCAACGAAGTTTAGTGAACGGGCCCCAGGTAACGAACTTTGCATTGGTCGAACATGTCCTGACTGATAACAATTTGCGTTGCCTAGATACGTATATCTGAGTTACAACTACTTTCGATGTCGTTTCATTGGTCGAACGACGTCACGTGACGTTACCGAATTACGGCAACGTAGTGAAGTAAAGTAGACAAGTCCGCGTTTGCTTCGACCAAAACAACGGCTTACATAGTATTACGGATTTCATAATACCACGTTACCTTAAAAGTATTTTTTTTTTAAATATATTTAAATATTTTTATTTAACTTTTAAATACAACATGTACATTTATACATACACTATTGACTAACAATGTATGGCTTACGTGATCGCATACAGTTACACATGTACTCAATGTATTCGAAAGTAAGGTTTTTAGTAGCAAAATAGTAAGGGAGAAAAGATAGAAATAGGAAAGTTGTTGGAGTAATATAAAAGGATAGCAAAAAGTGAAAAGTGGACTATGTCCCTATGTGTTCATATGTGCTAGACTAGATTGATATTCGTTACTTTTGTGTAGTTTGTGTGATTGACACCTGTCTACAGTGCTTACAATTATAACTATGTCTGAAACCTGCCCCATTTAATAATATGTTGTTCCCGTTTGTCTTTTGTTGTTGCTATAATCTCCTGTATATCCTATGTCTTAAATAATTTAGAAATGGACCGAAAGCTATATCATTATTTTCATATTTACATTTAACAATGAAATATTTGGCTAGTATGATTATAAAATTAAAATGGTGTGCTTTTTGTGCTTTGTCATTTATTCCTATAGAAATACTTTGGAAATTTACGACATATGTTTATCTTTTTCAATTAAATATGTCCTCAGCTGTGACCACAAATGTTGTACATGGGGACATTCCCAAAACAAATGTTTTATACTTTCAACATACATAGAACAAAAATTGCACAAACTGCTATTAATTAAGTTACAGCGATAACGTAATTTATTTGTTCCAATAATTCTCATTAAGTATTTATATTGGAAATTACCCAATACGGAATCTATAGTACAGTTGAAATGTAACGTGTAATTATTTGTTTGTCTGTTTGCACCGTGTATAGTATTTTATTAACGTATTTGCCTTTTCTGTAATTTTGACTTAAGTGTTTCTGAAGGTTGAATCGCGTTGATGTGTTCTGTTTTGACTATATCCTTCCACAGTGGACTTATATTATTTAATATACTTTGATATTTCATAAAATCATCATTTCTTATATTGAACATTTCTGCAAAATCAGTGAATCTTAAAAAAGTATTTATTCTATAATCGTATACATGTTCAATGTACTTAATGCCCTTATCATACCAGTTCCTATGAAATATAGGTTTGTTTTGATGTTTTATGTTAGAGTTATTCCAAATAATTTCTTTAGATACTGTGCCTGTTTGAGGGGAATAGTTTATACTTGCCCAAGATTTCAAAACATTATTTAAAAACGTGTTGTGTTCACCTATGTATTTTGTGTGTTCTTGTTTCAAGTTGCATTCAAAGATAAAAATCCCACTATATCTTTTAAGTATATTTTCATAAATTGCTTTCCATTTCCCTATGTTGATTGAATCTCATATTCTTTTCACCCATGAAGCTCTTACAGAAGTTATAAAACTATCTATGTCTAACATTTTTAGTCCACCTTTTTCATAAGATTGAATTATTGTATTTCGTAACTTTATCAGGCTTGTTGTCCCATAAAAATTGAAATAACTTAGTTCTAGTTCGTGTTATCATATTTTCTGGTGGATCATGTAAAACTGTCAATGGATTTTTCAATTTTGGGACTGCAAACGTCTTTATAACCGTATTTATTTCAAGTAAGCTTAACATTCTGCGTTTCCATCGGTCAAGACACTGTTCAAATTCTAATAATTTTGTTAAAAAAAGTTATGTTCATGGGTAGCACTACTATCGTTCAGGAATGTGATGCCTAAGGTTTTTTCATTGTGTGAGGTCCAAGTAAAATTTGTGTTTGGCAGAATATGACATCTGTATGTTTTAAAGCACATAATATCATTGATTTGTTTATGTTAAGTTTGAGGCCGGAAATCTTACTGAACTCATGTATTATGTATATTAACTTTTCCAAGGAATTTTGCGTACCGTCTGTCATAAAAGTTGCATCATCAGCAAACATTGTATTGTTTAACTCTATATCACCGATTTTGACTCCAGTTATATCTGCATCATTGATGATAAATTTTGATAATATGTCAATGGCCATAATAAAGAGATACGGGGATAACGGACAACCCTGGCGTACACCTCTATTTATTGAAAAGAAATCTGATAAGTACATGTAACCATTATTTGTTACACAACTTTTTGCATCAGAGTAAAAAAGATTTTATCAAATTCAGTATATTGGTGCCAAAATTGAAACATTCCATTACTTTTAAAAGGTATGTATGTTCATTCAAGAGTATCAAATGCTTTTTCGAAGTATGCGAAGAAGAATAAACCTGGTGCATCAGTTTCGTTAAGTTGCTCTATTGTTTCATAAAGAGTTCTAATGTTTTCTCCTAATTATCTTCCCTTAAGAAACCCAGTTTGTGAATAATCTATTATTGTCGGTAGGGCTTTTTTAATTCGATTTGCAATGGCCTTTGATGCTATTTTGCAATCAACGTTAAGTAATGATATGGGTCTCCAATTTGTTAATATTGATATGTCACTGTGCTTCTTAGGTATTAATGTTATTATTCCTTGTTTTTGCAATTCGCTTAGTGACCCGTTTGCTAATGAATAGTTAAACGAAAAGTAAATGTTGTTGAATGATTATTATTCTTGCGATATCATGGTTATCAAGCTCGGCTCAGAAACAATATACAATTATTGTCTTTTGAGGAGGTGTACATGAGATTTACGGACCTGAGAAAAGTGATGTTCACCGAAAATCTCCGTAAATCTCATGTACAACGACTCAAAAGACTATAATTATTTTATTATATAACCCTTACCACGAGTTCACTCCCACAAACAAATAAGTTTACAAACTTCTCCCGAAATAAATCGTGTGCTTAAAAAAAATAGTGAATAAACTTTATATTTGATATATAAACAATGAGAATGTCTTGACTGAAATACTTAGTCATATAATAATAAGAATCCAACATGTTTTCTAGCCCTGTCTGATAAACTAGATATCAGAAGATTGCTTCTGATTATTCACTACAGTGACGCGATGTATAACCCCTATTGTTCACCCTCCTCTATTCTTACCCCGGTAACAAAAGGGGAGGGTGAACAATAGGGGGTTATACAGTCCTCCCCTATTTTTACCGTCACAAAACAAGAATTCCGCCACGGAAGCGGTATCGCGCCTGCCGAGGCATTTTACCGTGAACATTACAAGTAAATAAATGACCTTGACCTTGAGAATTTGGATTTGGGGGGCGTGCGTAATGAAGCATCATCCCTAGACAAACATTGATGTGAAATATTATCAAAGTGTGGCAAGGGGTTAAAGAGATATTTTAAAAAAAACAATAACTTTAACGCATTTCTGTTGCAAAACCGGTGAACATTACAAGTAAATAAATGACCTTGACCTTGACAGTTTGGATGTGGGGGTGTGCGTAATGAAGCATCATCCCTAGACAAACATTGATGTGAAATATTATCAAAGTGTGGCAAGGGGTTAAAGAGATATTTTTAAAAAAACAATAACTTTAACACATTTCTGTTACAAAACCGGTGAACATTACAAGTAAATAAATGACCTTGACCTTGACAGTTTGGATGTGGGGTTGTGCATAATGAAGCATCATCCCTAGACAAACATTGATGTGAAATATTATCAATGTATGACAAGGGGTTAAAGAGATATTGTGAAAAAACAATAACTTTAACGCATTTGCCTTACAAAAAACCGGACGACGCGGACGACGACGACGACGACGACGACGTGGACGACTCGGACGACGCGGACGACGACGACGCCGACGCCGACGACGGAAAAAGCGCGACTAAAGCGCGACTATAGTCGCGCCTCTGCTAAAGCAGGCGAGACAAAAAACCTGTTGCATGGACGACTAGAATTGTGATATCGGCTTTGTGAACGGTGATATTGGCATGTGAATGTGCGCGATATCGAACTCCAAACCTTTAATATAATATCCCGCCATCTGTTTGGGCCGGCAACTTGTGTCGAACTTACTGGTGAACTTACTGAGGGGTATAAATATGGACGGGTGAACAATAGGTGTTCTACAACAAAAGGGGAGGGTGTACAATAGGGGGTTATACAACAATAGGGACGGGTGATCAATAGGGGGTTCTACAACAATAGGGGAGGGAGATCAATAGGGGGTTATACAACAATAGGACGGCGGTGAACAATAGGGGTTCTACAACAATAATAGGGGAGGGTGACAAATATGGGGTTCTACAACAATAGGAAGGGTGATCAATAGGGAGGGGTTCTACAACAATAAGGGGAGGGGGGGTGAACAATAGGTGTTCTACAACAATAGGGGAGGGTGTAAATCAGTAGGGGGTTCTACAACAATAGGGAGGCGGGTGAACAATAGGGGGGATTCTACAACAATAGGGGACGTGTGAACAATAGGGGGTTCTACAACAATAGGGGAGGGTGAACACTTGGGGGTTCAACAAAAATAGGGACGGGTGGTGAACACTAGGGGTTTCTACACCAATAGGGGAGGGGAGGGTGATCAATAGGGGGTTGTACAACAATAGGGGAGGTGAACACTAGGGGGTTTTACTACAATAGGGGAGGGTGTTCAATAGGGGGTTCTGCAACAATAAGGAGGGTGATCAATAGGGGGTTCTAACAACAATAGGGGAGGGATGGACAATAAGAAGTTCTACTACAATAGGGGAGGGTGTTCAAATATGGGGTTCTGCAACAATAGGGGAGGGTGATCAATAGGGGGTTCTACAACGATAGGGGAGGGTGAACAATAGGGGATTCTACAACGCGTAGAGGTATAATACAGTGTATATAACATACTATAGTTAATGGTATTCACCTTTTCGTCCATTTCCTGAAATAAACAGACAGTGTGTCCATTAAGAAGTGTGCAGGCAGACACTGCTATCTAATTTGTGCTGAGGCTTTTGCTCTACTAATTTCTGTATATTATTAAACCGACGTCTGGTCAGGAAACTGAAGGGTTGCAACTGAATTATGTCGTCGATTCAAGAATGAAACATATCCGCCGTTGAACGACGAGCTACATTCAGAACAATGTGTGAGTACTAGAGAACTTAATTGGAATGGATGTTATTCGTATGTGACAAATAACTTGTTTTCAAAATAGAATACTAGTACAAGTATATGACGCAAATTACCTGAATATGGTCCATGTTAACATACACAACCGTCTGCGTTAACTTGCCATGGTGTCAATGTTTCTGAACATGTGTTGATAATCTGAACTCACAATAAATCCGCTTGATTGACTGTGCCTGAGCTGTAGCACAGCTCAGGCTCAGTCAATCAAACTGCTTTCTTTCAAACACAATTTCCAAGTATACTGATAATCTAAACTCGCAATCAAGCCGCTTGATTGACTGTGCCTGAGCTGTAACACAGCTAAGGCTCAGTCAATCAATCTGCTTTCTTTCAAACATAATATCCAAGTATATAGACAATCTCAACTCGCAATCAACAGCAGATTTCATTTAATATCTTTCTAATGGAATGACATATGTTTATGAAATTTACCGTAGCAAATGCGGTACACGTTGCCCTTTATTGTATAGCGGATGTAATCTCATAATTCTGTTGTTTTGACAAATAATCGGTTACCGTAAATATAAATAAAAAATAGAGCACGTGAATGCAAGAAATACATGGTACTCGATTCTTTGTGAAAGTTTAGTTATTGTAAATAACGTTCAGAGAGACCATAAAAACACATATGCCATCGTAGTTGGTGTGCTACATAACATTAAAATCCGGCCGTTCGTTAGGAAGCTTTTAAAGAAAATCTGCTATAAAAATGACGTCACAGATTACGCCACGTCTGAAAATCGGGTTCGGAAACCACGTGATTCCACACCCTGTTAAATTCATAATAGAAACGCCCATGCAACGTATTGCGTTTACATCCTAGGATATTACATTAGCCGCACGTGATGTCGCACGACGTTGTTTATAGGAATGAATGGCCTTTTTGTGGAATTTATCGGGGTATAAACTTGGAAAAGTCGCGGGAATACTGGACGAAGGCCGGAAGGCCTCGTCCAGTATTCCCGCGACTTTTCCAAGTTTATATCCCCGATAAATTCAACAAAAAGGCCATTCATTCCTTATAATTCCAGCATTTGAAATAAATTCATCAAGAAAATGTGTTTATTTTCCGTTTTCTTAAGAAGTATTTTAACTGCGCCTCACGGTTACGGAAAGTAGTTCGGTGTGGGAGTTTACTGGGATATAAATTTTGGACAGAGACTTGCTACAGGCCAATCAAATGTTACGGAATTGTGTAAATATTTTTGTGCTGGAATTATGATTCGTTAAAATTTAGTTGACGTCTATATAATGAATAACGTTTATTGTAGTTGTCAATAACGTCACGCTATTGACCGACAAAGTCGCTGTTTCATGAATTGCGACAAAATGACGTCAAACAATACGATTCCTAATTTTAACGCCGTATTTGGTTATTAATATTTGTTAAACTATCAGAACATGCTCTGTAAATATTAGTAATAAAACCATGGGCAATTGCGTTTTGTGTAGTATGAAAAACATTTGGTCTGTTTAAAGTTTGCGATGAGTCCTTCGCCTATGCTCAATAAATGTGAACACATCAATTGGAATTTACAGACTATTCTAAATCTGCACTTACGAACATTTTAGTCGTACGAAGTTTAGTGAAACGACCTCCGGGACCTTCATGTAGCAAAACACGCAATTACATAGCACTACCAATATGTTGTATTAACCCACCACCCTTAACATTGAAATATATTCAGAACAAGAGTGCCGAAGATCACAATATACAGTGTAACCCCGCTAAACCGGACCCTCGGGAACATATGGATGTCTAACTTATCTCTGAATACAATGACTTTTCATGATTGCAAAACACTATGATATATCATGAAGCGCTAACATGTCCGATCTATAGTGGAACATCTCCAAACCGGACACCCTGGGGACCTCCCAGGGTGTCCGGTTTGGAGAGGTTCCACTGTACAAGCATTGAATGTAAATGGCATAGTAATTAATTTCGAATGAATAATGACGATACATATTGTACATTAATAAATGCCTCCTCGGGTGTCCGGTTTGGAGAGTTTTCACTGTACGTCCTTCGAGGTGTAGCCAGTATACTAGTAATCCAATTTATTTGTTTTAGGAATAAAAACACCAAGGTCCACATGTACAATATATAGAAGACGTGTGTAAGGTTTCAGATAGATTTACTGAAAGGTTTTAGAGTACACATACTAAATTTAGGATTGCATACACAATGCAGAAACAACTGGCTAAGTTAAAAAGGTCATATCTGTGTTAAAATATGTTTTCGGCATAACAGTATGAAGGAGGTGGTCAAAAAAGGAGGTGGCTGAGGGAGGAGTGAAAACAAAATAACAAGTGTAGAAATTGACTCCGAAACCTGGCTAGATAGCTTGTAAATGATTTAACTAAGAAAACAAAAGTTATCTTTTGAAAATCGGTCCAGTATATCTGAAACTCTATCTATATTGCTACAAAAGTATACTTTGCAATGTTGGTGAAATAGGCTACTGCCCAGATTGATCCACAAGATAACGCTAGATGGACAGCTACTTCCCACATGTGGCCGTGACTGCAGAAATGGGGCTTATGAGATTTGTGCCATGTCGATGTCTTTCTTTCGCAGAGTTAGGCACATTTTGTCGTTCAAAGTTTGTATAACCGCGCTCGTTGTTTCATGTACTGTTTCAAACGCGTTACCAGTGACGATGCCAATGTATATGCGTATGCTATTAATACGACTGTACTGTTCAGTGTCATTCCTTATTTTCGTCATTTTATCTTCATGCATTTCTATTTGCTTCCTTAGGGTTTCATTTTCGTTCATTTGCGCAGTGTTCACCAGGTTTTTAATTCATCATTTTTCTTCTTGACGTATAACCTACTTTCTAACAGTTCCAACCTATTCACTACGGAGTTTAATCGGAGGACTTATGTTCACCTTGTTTGTAAAGCATAGATGTTACCGTTTTTTAATTATTATTCTCAAGGCTGCTATGTCCTTGATATGCATGTTCTTGTGCGTTAAAACAAGCAACGGTGTTATACAACCAACATCCAAATGAGCATATGTCGGTCACAGCACATATTTTGCGGGTTGAACTTTTTAAAAACACGGGTATTACGCCAGAAAAATAGTTCCAACAGCTGGATCGCCTTTTCATTGTTCAGTGTAATAAACGTTTTGTTTGATTTTTCAGTGCTAAATTGGTGTTATTGCAAATATATCCGTATTCTTCTAAGAGTGCGACGATTAACCGCCACTTTGGATTATTCGCGATTCGTAACTCCATGGTTCGGTGCACGGATACAATCTTCGTTTTCCCTTCTCAGAATAAAATAAATGTTGACATTTTCGACGTTCCGGAAGTGATAACACGAAATGGGCGATCCGTATTAGCCGGTACCGGTACCAACCTGGATCGTTACAATCCGGTACCTCTACGAATGTAACTGTAATGCTTGGCTAACGCGAATATGGGACGTGTAATTGACCTCATGTGGTGGTCAAGTACCAAGGCTAAAATAATGTAACATATGAGATTTGTGACCAGGGTTGCTCCTGATCAAATATCACACTCATGTAGCTGGTTAACAATCTGTAGACAGGTGTTTCATTTATGGAATAGCGAACAGTGCAGATCCTGATCAGACTGTGCGGATGCACAGTCTGATTTGGATCTACACTGGTCGCAAAACCCATAAGCCCCATTTCTCCAGTCACAACCACATTAAATCGTACTACGGACTCGTTCATAATGCAATGTACGGTAGCAGTTGAGAAAAAATCTGGAAAGCAATTAAGAAATTTAGCTATTTTTATAAGAAATGCTTTATGGTTATAATGACTAGTGAGCTTATACATATGCATTTTGTATTTTTACCCATCGTTGTATTATGTAATCTATTGTATACCTCGTGTGTCACGTATGTGGCTTAGAGTGAATAAAATGTATTGCTACCTAGTTCCGGAATAGACGGCGCACTCCTAATTTTGCCTCGGGGTGTAAGTCTCCAATTTCCTGTCGCACAACCATTTGCCGCCGATGTTGTCTTTAAATCAAAGGACTGAACGTCCTGGAATTATTCACAGTATGTGTTTGTGGAAGACAAATAGACTAATGATTAATCTAGAGTGGAAAACGTTTCATTGCAGTTTGAAGACTCGGAATAGAAGGATGCGGAACTTTTGGCACGATTGACAAGTCGATGCGCGTGTTTCTGACAAAATATGAAAACGATCCGGATAACTGTTCATAGTCACTTGGTCAGTTAAAGTTGTTGTCCAGTTTTTGTTACGGCCTGCTTGTTTTAATTTCAAATGAAGATGCAGTTGGTTTGATAAATAAGGCTTCTATCGAGTTTACAAGGATATACATGCATAATAAATCCTTGTGGCATGATGAGTCATTCATATGCAATATCGCATGCATGATGCACGGTCATTTGCATATGTTTAAAAATTACATGCACTTTATGTTCACATATTTTAATATTTACGTTTATTAATATGAAGTAACCTCATTTAAAACAGGTCTATGACGTCACCTTTTGTTAAAACTGTCCAATATTTGGTGTACTGTGTCCTGTTGAGGGCCAATATTTTCCACAACGGTCCAATATGTTTTGTTTACTGTATGTCAAGGTCATTACCAAGGTCAGGAATGATCGAGACAAATTGTCTCCCCTATTATATACTGAGCAAAACTAGAAACGTCCCTCCATGTTTAAGGAAAGATTCATCAAAAACCAAAAGGGTTACTTTTAAAAATCAAAATGGAAAAACAAGTTCATTCATTTCTGTATCAAAGCCAATAAATTGCATTTGGATATCTTGTTAAATATTCGAGAGATAACCGGCCAAGGGCGGTAGGGGTCAAAATCAAAAATCACAAAAACTCAGAAATGTGTTACTTAATGTTTAGAGATGGAATTTCAATAAGTAATGTGGCAAATTCAGTAAATCTCGTTAGTACCGAGTGTGGCCACCATTTGCATGAATGCATGCAAATGATCCTACGCCGCATCGACGTGACGTAACGCAATACCAGTGCGTTGGGCAAATGCCTCCATTCCCGTTGTAACGCCCGTGTAAGATCGCGAACATTGTCAATCTGATGGTTAGCTCGTGCTTTGCGGCCAGCTCATCCCATATGTGCTCAATGGGATTGAGATCCGGGGAGACCGCGGGCCATGGCATGACGTCGACGTTGTTTTGCTGTTTTGGTGACCCTGGCTACGTGAGGGCGGGCATTGTCGTGCATCAATGTCACACCAGGACCATGCTGACGGATAAATGGTAAGGCATGTGCATTTAGCACATCTGCAACATAACGTTGTGCATTGATGTTCCCGCCCTGTACAACAACCAAATCTGTCTTCCGGTTTCCCATGATCCCACCCCAGACCATTACGCTCCCTCCCCCAAACCTGTTCTTCTCAACAATGCAACAATCGGTGAATCTTTCATTTTTACGCCTGTATACCCGTAATCTTCCGTCAGCATGACTAACTGTGAACCGAGATTCATCGGTGAACAAAACTCGGTTCCAGTCAGACCCTTCTCCAGTTCAGATGACGTCGCGCCCATAACAGTCTGGCAGCACGGTGACGTTGGGTCATTATCTGACCAGTGTACGGGCGGCGTGCCCGGATTGGTTGGGCGTTACGACGTAACCGGTTGCGAATGGTCTGCCCTGAGACACCGTATCGCCTAGCAGTGACTGTGGCTGCCAATCGACGTTGACGTAAGTGCGTCAACGTAATGTAACGATCGGCTCTAGCCGTCGTTACACGAGGCCTACCAGGTCGCTGCCGGTCGTGAACAGCCCAGTCTGCTGGTACCGGGCTGCAAGACGATCAATCGTCTTCCGACAGCAACCAAACCGAGGCGCGACCGCCCTGGCGGCCATCCCACCCGCAAGCATCCCAATTGCCTGATTTCGCTCGTTTTCGGAAAGCCGTGGCATATCGAAAACAGTGAAAAAATAAAAAAGTTTTTTAATTTTCCGAATAGCCCCTATCGCATGAATGGTACGACATGAACTGAATCACCTTATCGATGACAAGTATAGCGTGCACGTGCAAAAAGTGGAAATCAACGTTCCGGTCACTGGCCGCTATGTAAACCGTGTGTATCGGCTAAACTCTACACAATCGTATTCTGAACATCGCCACGGTTTAAAATACATGTACTTTGAACATGTGGTACATACATAGACATAGCTACACCGGCTATAAAACAGGGACGTTTCTAGTTTTGTTGAGTATAATATGAACCAAGTATACTTCAATTGTTATGACGTTATGGCCAATATAGCTTGATCTGACGAACGAAAAGTGGTAACAATGCAGTTGAAGTGTAAGGGATAGGCTAGAGTAGAAAAGTACACGGAGTCACTTAATCACTTATAATGTACACTATATTACATGGGGAACACACAGGAATACATGATACATTGATATGCGAACATCACTGTACGGTGCATGATACTATTCAATTACTACAAGGTTGTAAGCCAATCGACTGTTATATTTTAACGCAACTTAAAAGCTATAGACGAATAACCTCGGTATGTGGTATCTCAATGGTCCCGTAGTGGACAATAGTATGAATGCACAAGTACTTTGATGATCGCTAATCAAAGTGAAATAACATACAAGTATAACATGGAAGAACGAAACATTGGAGGACAAATGACAATCATCTGAGCTACCCAGTGCTGTGCGTATCTCAATAGATAGAGGTAACCATCTGAGTATCAAGGTCCCCAAGGTCTGCCTCACCCGCAGTACGAGGTCTAGTCAACAATATGGCTATAATCCAACTTCAAGTGGATTAATCCATAAACAATATATGTAGTCTTACTACAATCCTTTAACCATGATATACCATGATAGGAGTATTACCATACACTATCAAAGTATACATGTGTATTGCATATGCAATATATTTTCAAAGTATGAATGTCAAAGCCAAAGCCGGATGTGGTTACATCACATGATAGTCAATAACGATAATGTTCCGGAAGCTGGTACCGGAAGTAAAGTTCCAAAGGTAGTATTATTTCCGGGAATGGTGGACCAGATGTAAAGTTCCTATGGTATCACTCGACTGTAGCAACCCGGATGTGGTGGACCGGATGTAAAGTATCCATGGTGAATCAATGGGTTGTAATACCCGAAGTGGTAGACCGGATGTAAAGTTCCGATATAATACAAATGGCGATTATCACGTTGGCTAAGACGCCGGGAAAAGTTTCACTTAGGCGACATTCAACTCGGTGGTAGTATAATGATATGATATGTGTGTATGGCGTTTCACTTCACTAAACTATGGCTGTGACTGTCTGCTGAAAGCGATGTAGCTATCACACACTGCTCTATACAGGCCTGTACCCGGAGCTGCTACACACACTGCGCCAGACAGACGTACGGACACTCGGACGACCTTGTACTCTGCACTGACTGGGGTCTGCCCTCAACGAGTGGACCAAAACGTCCAATGTGGCTCGCTGGAGCGATCTCAAGAGGCTAAATCCTCCGTGTCACTGGTGAATACAGTACTATCCTTCTGTTACCAGAAAATATGTGTCCCCCCAACACATAACGAGACATCGCTTATATACGCACCAGTGAAACCATGCACGGAATAATGAATATGCCTACCCCACGTTCGACATCTCACATAAATATTACAAAACCATGGCTTTTGCCATTTCACCCGTGGGTTATATTTGGTATAAATATATGTTCCCACGCCATAATTTCAACCAAACTAGTGTACATCCCTCGCGGAATAAATACCATCCAACATGGTATATCCCACACTACCATAAATCTGCACACTATAGACCCAGATCTCATAATCCGAAATCTACTCGACTGGTCTCGACAACGCGAAGGTCGCTTTTTGGCCCCGCCAAACCCCTCCATATCGGTCCTACGGCTATACACTCAAATGAGAGTGTAGCACATACTAAACTCATTATCGTGGTCATTTACGGAAATATCACGACACAAAGCATCACCAGTATGGGATATGATATATCCGTGTTGGCCAGTACCAGGCTATGCTGAAACACTAACCCGTAGCATACATAACAGGGCAGACCATGGTATGGTCTGCGCTATATACTGGCTTCACCTACAGAAGGTCCCTTATCTGGTGAACAACTGACACGCGGACAAACTCGGCTGGCACGGATAGTGGACATCCGTAATACTAAAAGGGGTCTTTTCCCTAGCGAAACCAGCACACGCAGACAACGAGTTCTCTAACACACACATGCATAGTCTGTGGCAAATATGGCGTGACATCAGTAAAACATTGCTCATAAAATGGACGTGTATTTAAATCCGCAAAAAAGGACACGCATAAACGTATTTCCACCAATACAACATAAGCCCAGTTATTACACGCACATTGTACATGGTAAATGTACATGCTAAATCACAGGTATGTAAAAATCACAGGTGTGTGAAATCACAGGTATGTGGAATCACAGGTATGTGAAATCAATAGTACGCACAACAATACAACACAGTACCACACATCACAAATATACAATTATACGGGATCCAGAATGTACAAGAATGCACGTGTCACGCGACACTGTACAATATTTTAACCATACTGTCAAGTATTTCAATATTGGACAGGTATTCGCAAAATACTGGACACTCTCGGACAGGCAATTTACACGTGCATCTCAACAAATCGTGCGCAGTAAAGCACGTGATTTCGCAGCATTTTAATTCGCGTGAACGTACATTTCCCTAAGCGTGCCCAATCACTGCATGAGCCAAGATGCTAGAAAGGGCAACTATAAAGGTATGGGATTCACGTGGTCTCCGAATGTTGCCGAACCACATTCACCGACTGACATAATATTTATGGGACGTAATTTTTACAATCGATTGTCTTTAAAATCTTCCTAACAAACGGACGATTTCTTATGATACGTATATAACAAACGAAATAGGTTATTTCTTACATTCACATGCTGTGGATTTGCATCAGTATTTTCTTTTATTTCTCCTTGTAAATATCAGGACTATGTCTTGGAATTTCATTAGAATTGAGCCCTGAGGACTCAATTCTAATGAAAGTACAAGACATATTTATGTACAGAGAGAAATAAAACACATACTCCTAATTTGTTTGGCGGATATTTTCACCGCTAGCATGCAAAGAGTTAACATCACAGATGTAATGTATACCTACAGCTCTAGATGTGTATTTACATTGAAGGTAACTGATTCTTCTGCAAAATGACAGAAGTATGCAAACTGTACAATAAAAGTCCACAACAGTCGCCCGTTTCACTAAACTTCTTACGATAAGAAATTATCGTACGAACTTCTTAGGCGCATTTTACCGTTTCACTAACGTCAATTTCGTGCGAACTTTCTTGCGAAGTTCGTAACTTTCCTCGTAAGTCTGCGATAGGTATTGGGCTGTCGTACGAAGATTTTTTAGCGCAAGTGTCACGGCCGCCATACATGTACATGTATTTCATGAATAACATCGCCATAAAATCGGCCGTTCATATTTCGCCTATAGGTTTCGCCTATGCTTCCTCTGTCTGTCTATCCGTTTATGTTTTGCATTACCTAGTACATTACCCTCACTACTGATCGTACGTCCGTTCGTCTGTTTATTTTGTTTTTAAGTGTTGGTCTGCCCATCTGTCTGTTCGTGTGTTTATTTTTTGGAAGTTTTTGGAAGTTTCTCAAATCACTTATAGAAGCCCTAATGCGTAGACAGACCGGATTATCTAGCTTTAGCTGCTTATCAGTTAGCCAGCAAATGCAACCCAGATATAACGTGGCTTATAGAGTAGTGACTCACTATACTTGTAGCTGTTGATCAGTTAGTGCAGCTAATGCAGCCTGATATAACGTGGCTTATATAATAGTGACTAGCTATACTTGTACCTGCTGATCAGTTACCTGATCCTATGCATATGATATAACGTGGCTTATGGAGTAGTTACTCACTATAATTTTACCTTCTGATCAGTTAGCCAGCAAATGCAGCCTAATATAATGTGGTTTAAGGAGGAGTGATTCACTATAAGTGTAGTGTGGTGTAGGGGTGAAATGGATGAAAACACGAATCAAATATTTCCAAAAGTAATATGTATGTAATGTGTTGTCATATCATTTTTTTTTGTTACTGTATACTATATGGTATATCGAGTTGCCATCTCCGCCATCTTTGTATGTACAGCCATCTTACAGTTTCATCACTTCGACCGTTTGATACATACAGCAAATAATATGACAGAGAAAGTATTACAATGTGGTGCAATACATTATAGACAGATATGACAACATCGTGCTATAACTATTATGCCAGGAAGCTATACAACAGGTTAAGGTCATATAAGGCCTGGCCAACTGGTTCGATCCCGTATTCAACCTGCTGCATTCCGTTTTCCAGCGGGGGGGGGGGGGTCGACTGGACAATATCAGTTTTCCAACCGAGGAATAAAACCTGGCCAGCTGTAAAACAAGCCTTTTATTGTGTGGCCAGGATTCCGAACACCCTGGGCGCCGTGGATGAGACACTCAGTGTCAGTCCAATTCACTTTCCTGGTTTTCAACTTGCTGGACTAAGGCAGTTGATTTAACAGCTATTGTCTGGTTGTCAAAGTCGGACCGGATGTTTACATTCAAAGGGCTTGATGGATTTCGAGTACTGAAGAATTCTTAAGAAGTTCGTAACTTAAGAAATTTCGTACGCACATGTTAGTGAAACGCACGTAAGAAGTTCGCAAGAAGTTCGTACGAAAAGTATCGTAGACGTAAGAAAGTTCGTAGCGTAAGAAGTTTAGTGAAATGGGCCCCAGGTTCCTCATTTGCTGCGCTATGTTTCATCATAAAATCTGTCATTTCGTTAGAAAGATATTAAATGAAAGCTACTGTAGACGCATCTCAAAACATGACGTTACGCCGTTCGGAAACCACGTAAATCCACACCCTTAATACCGGGGAACACAATATTGCACGTAAGGCAAGCCAAATGCACAATAATTCCTTAAACCATGGTTTGGAGCTTAAACCCTAGTTTAGGCTCCTCATACCCTAGTTTAGGCTTAAAATTCCATTTGAGATCCCAAATGGTAGTTTTCTTAAACCCTGGTTTGGGCAATTATTGTGCACTTGGCGGCTCAGGCCACCGTTTAGACTCTCAAACTAGGGTTTCTGAACAAAAATGCCAATCGTGATCCCAAACGCAATCCTGCGGTATCCTACGTGCTACTAGATTCACTTGGCCCTGTATGACCAGTCTAGATCCTGATCAGGATATGCACTGTTCGCTATTCCATAAATGAAACACCTGCCTACAGATTGTTAACCAGCTACATGAGTGTGATATTTGATCAGGAGCAACCCTGGTCACAAATCTCATATGTTACATTACATTAGCCTTGGTACTTTACCACCACATGAGGTCAATTACACGTCCCATATTCGCGTTAGTTACGCATTACACAGTTACATTCGTAGACGTACCGGATTGTAACGGTCCAGGTTGGTACCGGTACCGGCTTATAGGGAATGCCCAGTTCGTGTTATCGCTTCCGGAACGTCGAAAATTTCAACATATTTTCTATTCTGAGAAGGGAAAACGAAGATTGTATTCGTGCACCGAACCATGGAGTTACGAATCGCGAATAATCCAACGTGGCGGTTAATCGTCGCACTCTTAGAATATCGGAAATATTTGCAATAACATAAATGTAGCACAGAAAAGCAAACAAAACGTTTATTACACTGAACAATGAAAAGGCGATCCAGCTGTTGGAATTATTTTTTCTGCCGTAAGACCCGTGTTTTTAAAAAGTTCAACCCGCAAAATATGTGCTGTGACAGACATATGCTCATTTGCATAATACCTCAAATGTGGATGTTGGTTGTATAAAAATAATAAACATCCATGTTATTTTCAGAAAATGATGTCTTAAGATCACATAACTTTCACTACGCATGTCGAATAACTTTTTGCAGGTTTTCGGCCTACTTGAGACGTCAAATACGGAAAATATATTATTGTTTTTAAAGCGATATCCGTAGAAAAAGACATGGCCATGAGATAAGGAAGGCTATTCCAGAGACGGTACAATGTCCAAATCGTCATTTCTAACATGTCGTAGACCGTTTCACAAATTTCAAAAGAAAACAGTTACCGGTATACGTGTAGATCCTGGTCGGAATCTTATCAGAATACATGGCTGCATTGTACGGAGCTCCGCATGTGACGTATAATATTTTTTTTATTAATTCGTTCACACGAAATAACAATTCGTTCACACGAAATAACAATTCGTTCCCACGAAATAACAATTCGTTCTCTAAATTTAACATTTCGTTCCCTCAATTTAACAATTCGTTTCACGAAATAACAATTCGTTCCCTCAATTTTACAATTCGTTCCCTATGGGATTATTAATTCGTGAAATGAATTGTTATATCGTGGGAACGAGTTGTTAATTCGAGGGAACGAATTGTCAAATTGAGGAAACGAATTGTTATTTCGTGGGAACGAATTAATAAAGAAATCAATGTCCCCTGCGGGGCTCCGTAGCTTTGTACATATTGGCTACACAATCGACCTTGCCAAGATCTTCAACGTCTCTGATATGTATTGGCACTGACAACTCGCAATCAAGCAACTTCATTGTCTGAGCCTAAGCTGTAGCACAGCTTAGGCTCAGACAATCAAGCTGCTTGATTTCAAGCACAATATTCACGCCTTCTGAAATAAAAGTGTACAATTATTGGCAAGATTAGTGCAGGCGGTGGTGCATCAAAGTAAGAAATAGGTGGTATATGGTGGAAAATTACATAGATTTAAACATTATGTTATAATTTGAAATATATTATGAAATACGTATCACTGGTTCAGAATGTATGTGTGTACCAAAAATGTGTATAATTAGTACATGTTTTTGCATCGAAAAACATATGAAACGTTCAACACCGTTGCGTGTTTTAACACAGAAGTACGTGTATATCAAGGGCATCGTTACCGCTAAGCTAATCCCATCACTTGATAAGCAAAGTGAACATAAGTCCTCAGTGACCTTGGCGGTCGGACGTGGGTCGTATGCAAAACAAAACTAGACACAGATTGTAGCCAAATATTACTGAAATATAAATGGTGCCACTAACGCACGCACGCACGCACACACGCACGTGCATGGACTACGCTATATCTCCTTTGCCTATCGGCGAGGGGATAATAATTAAATTCATAGAAACCACAAAGGTCTATATTTCTGCATGTGCCGATTCCTAGCAAAGCCTGATAAACTTGATATCAAAATACACGAGCAAGGTATTCTATTTATCAGGTAACGTTTTATGCTACACAATGAGCAATTATGACGTGGTGGTCCTTGAAAAAGAATGTGTGACCAATGTAGTTCCTGATCAAATAGCACACAAATGTAGACTGATAATGATCTATATTGCTTGTTAGAAGTATGACGGGTGTTTCATTGATAGGATGGCGAATAGTGCAGATCCTGATAAGACTGATGCACAGTCTGGTCTGGATCTACACTGGTCGTAAAACCCATAAGTCCCATGTCTCTTGCCACAGCCACATTTATGTTGCTTCAGTGCGCTGGCGTCATTCGGTAACGTCATATGAGACACGCCATGTGATTTTGTCCCTTCGGACATCTGCGTAATTTCATTAAATACGTTTACAAAATTTACAATAAATAAAGTCAAAAGTTGACCAAATCGTCAGAGTACATGCAGAATATAATTCCGCATGTACTCTGAAAATGTTGTCAACTTTTGACGCCATTTACGGCAAATATTGTAAATTTTGTTAATGTATTTCATGGAATTACGCAGATTCCCGAAGGTATAAAATGACATGGCAGGTCTCAATTTTGACGTCGTTCGACCAATATGAATTGTTATAAACGTGTCTACTCAATGCAGATTTGTTTTCACTCAGTATGTATTCGGCCAATGCAGAGTCAGATACCTGATAAATGTATACAATATGCCGAGGATATAGTTGTCATATTTAGATTATAGTTTGTCCAGCTGCATGTTAGCTATAGCGAAGATTATTGAAGGTTCTCAAAGGAAACAAACGAAAACTAATCGAAAACGAAGAGAAAACAGTCGTTTTTTCACAACGACATGCATGGAAACGACTATCGTTTGTTTTTTGTTTGTACGTGAAAACAAGTTTCTTTTAAATACCAGACTTACAACTGTTTAAACGCATGTCGTTTCTTTTAATGCTTCGTTTTCATTGTTTTAAATTAAAAAACGATATTTTCGTTGACTTAAACACGACATGTAACAATAATTCCGCGGAATCAAATGTCTCGCCTTGTCCCACCGCCTTGACCTCGAGCCTGGGCCAGAAGGCAATTTTCACTGGCCCGAACATATTATACAATTATTGACTAGTGAGCCACAGAATATCAGATTATATTCTATGGCCCACTAGTCAATAATTGTTTTAGTATATGATAATAGTCGGTATATAGCACGACCTTATGCTACTAGACAAAAATGGAAAAATAATTTGAAAAAAAAACAAGAAACGAGGCCACTTTTTGTAGACTAGATGGCCGTGGCCTGCATGTCGCGCCTTAGGGCGAGGCATGGACACTAAGAAAAGAGATATAGTAGATGGAAAAACTTTAACCGGACACACGGACGGACGGACGGACGGACGGACAGACGGACGTATGCCAAAATGCCGACTATTATCGCGCTTTCCGCAAGCGGGCGCGACAATGATGATAAACACCCATGTGAAGTATCAAGGTAATGGGTGAAGCAGTTGCAGATATAGTACACAAAAAAATCAAAATAATTTGACCTTGACTTTGGGCACAGGGGCCGCACGGTTGGGGGGTAGAATGAAAATATGGATGATGATAAACACCCATGTAAAGTTTCAAGGTAATGGGCGAAGCAGTTGCAGAGATATAGTATAACGAAAAACTTTAACCAAAAAACTTTAACCAGACGTACGTTAAAAAGTTAACGTTGAAAATGGCTAAGTCAATTACGTAGAAATAATAGGTGAAGGTAAAAAAAATGGTCACATGTTGGATAGTTGTATGTGGTGGGCACCCCTTGGTTATGAAGCTGTGAAAGTTTGGTAGTCCTAGGTGGTACAGTACTAAAGAAATGGACTTAAACACGAAAACTTAACATTGTAAACGCGAAAAGTTAACATTGACTGCGCGGAAAAAATGGGTCAAGTTCAAAAAGGTAACATGTTGGATAGTGATATGTGGTGGGCACCCCTTGGTTATGAAGCTGTGAAAGTTTGTTGGTCCTATGTGTTACAGTAACAAAGAAATGGACTGAAACACGAAAACTTAACATTGATTGTGGACGCCGCCCACCCGCCTGGCTTTCGCCAATCCAATAGCGTGGATTTTTTCACAAAAAAACCTGGCTAAAAATGGAAAAAAATGTTTAAAAATAAAAAGTTTAAAATGATTTTTTTCCCAAAAAAAACCTGGTTAAAAATGGAAAAAAAATAAAAAAAACCTGGCTAAAAATGGAAAAAAAGTTTAAAAAAAAGTTTCAAAATTAACAAAAAAATAATGCTCGCTACTGGAGCCCAGAATTTGTATAATAGTCCTATATTTATCTACATATCATATCTGCACAGGTCCACATATTGCCACAATATTGTCAACACAGTTTACGGAAATGTAATACTCAGGTATAATAATTTACCTGTATAAATTACCTGTCATAATTTAGCTGGACATTTAGTGGTCAAGCTGGAAATTTGCACATGCTTGCACATGCAGAAGTGTTCAACTGGAGAAGGCTATTGTTCTCTCTACATGTAAGGTGTACAGAGCGCACGAGAAAACGGGTCTTCATGCATTAATGTTCAGTTTGTAGCATAGAAAGAAATAGAGTTTGACCTTGACCCTGGAGCCCGGAATTTTTTTTAATAGTCCTATATTCATGTACATATCACAGTAAAGGTATGTATAAAGTTTGATGACTGTAGCTGATAAGGTGTTGAAGTAATGACCGTAACACGAAAACTTAACATGTTCAGTTTGTAGCATAGAAAGAAATAGAGTTTGACCTTGACACTGGAGCCCGGATTTTTTTTTAATAGTCCTATATTCATCTACATATCATAGTAAAGGTGTGTATAAAGTTTGATGACTGTAGCTGATAAGGTGTTGAAGTGACCGTAACACGAAAACTTAACATTGAATGACGACGACGACGACGACGACGACGACGACGACGACGACGACGACGACGACGACGACGACGACGACGACGACGACGACGACGACGACGACGACGACGACGCCGCCGACGACGACGACGGAAAAGCAAAACCTATGTCTCGCTTTCCGCTTCGCGGGCGAGACAAAAACCAACAAAAACACCGTTTTCGAATTATACATGCAGATGGCCACCGAAAAACTTGAACCAAAAACTTTAAACCGGACGAACTCACGGACGTACGTACGCCAACGTGCCGACTATATTGATATGCCCCGGCATAGGCAAAATCATTTACCTCCATTTTCATTTAGGCAAAGACACGAAATTGTCCTTTAACTCTAAGTCTGCCATACGACTGTACGTTGAGTGGTGGTTTGCCAGACTGTGAAGATGCAAACATACCGTATGATCTGGATTTATACACAGACCAGACACGCATATTTGAAATCACGACCCGTCTGTGAATCTGCAGCTCTAATGTTCGTTTTCATTTGCGCAACTGTCAGTTCCACAATCCAACAATAGGGCACATTTAATCCAATACATAATTATAGGATGTAAATAAAAGTCATATGTTCTCATCGATGAAATAAACAACTTCCGGTGAAAATACGACTACTTCCGCTATCTATATTCATAAAATCTATGTTCGGGAAAACAGCGCAAATAGGCTGCAAATACACATTCATTACCGTATACAGTCTAAAAAACTGCTAATTTCCATGGAGCGGTATATAATAAATAGAATATTCATATTTTTGCAAGGAATATGACACTATGTACTTACGTATGAACACACGGACGCTCACTTTATAAGCTCGTTTCGGTTGCTATCTTCCTTTTCGCTGTGTGACTTGGTTAAATAATAACTGCATACTAGCATATCTTCGATGTAACTACATGTATTTCACAATACACCTAAAACGTTTTTTACCCTACTGTCGGCCATTTTTGGTATGAACAGGGAGCTGACCTTAGCAACACAGCGAAACGAAGTTCAGCAAGCGCTAAAGATGAAACGAATGTACAATGGCAGACGTATGGTACATATTGCATACAATATTGTTTATCACTGATTCTGTAACTTGTCAGAGTGAGAATATGCCAATGTTTTGCCAATTTCAGTGCTCCTTGACGTTGTTAAGGTAGCACGCGCAAATTCATCAACAGTAATAAACTGACGTAACTTCCGGCACGTGCGTGGCCAATTATTTGGTCCAGGTCCCATTCTCGGGCTCAGACCCATTTATCGGGCTTGCCCATCCCATTCTATTATAAAAAGACTGGATTTTCCCCATTCCTCTCTCTGGCAAAGTAAAATCTTAAGACAACGTCTCCACGCTAATTTACGTGAAAAATGCACAAAAACATAGCTGTAAACTTATTTAAATTCTAGTTCTCATAACAAGAACCGTTTAATATTTAGACTAATGATGATGTCTAGCCAGAGTCACTTTTGGACATTAATCTATATTTAACTAGATTGGTCAGTAAGCGAGGCTTACGGAATACCCCCCGCGTGGGCCCAGGTACCCCTAAAATATGTAAAAATTTCCAAGTGTGTGGGCTTGTGACCTTGACTCTGGGATTAGCGCGAGCGGCATGAACGTGAATTTGTCACAGGGTGGTAGAGGTCCATTGGAGCAATGAGTGTGTGAAATTTGAAGCAGATCCGAGCAAGGAAATAGAAGTTATAACTGATTTCTCTGATGTTAAGTTTTGTAAAGAGACTACCGTATAACCTCGAATTAACGCCCCCGGAGGCGTTACATTTGTACAAGGGGGGGGGGGCATTTATTAGCCAGAAAAAAAAAGAATTTGTTTTTACCAAGGACCGCCAATTTCAAACACAAATAAGGATTTAAGGATTATTTGTGTTTGAAATTGGCGGTCATTGGTAAAAAAAAAATATTTTTTTTTTAATTTATTTGGGGTGGGGGGGGGGGGTGGGGTGGGGGGGCGATTATTAGGAGGGGTCGTTAATTCGAGGTTATACGGTATGTATGTGACGTTGACCTCGAGATCAGCGGGGATTTGTCACAGCATATGAAATATTAAGAATGTTCAATGAAAGAAATAGAAGTTATAACATATTTATCTGATGTTAACTTTTGTAAAGAGACTAAGTATGTGACCTTGACCTTGTGATCAGCGGGGGTTGGACAGTCGTAGATTTGTCACAGCATGATAGTACAACCTTAGAGGAATGCACAAGTGAAATAATAAGAATTTTCAAAGAAGGAAATAGAAGTTATAACTTATTTCTCTGATGTTAAGTTTTGTAAAGAGACTAAGTACTTGACCTTGACATTGGGATCAGCGGGGGTTGGACAATCGTGGATTTGGCACAGCATGGTAGTATAGCTTTACAGGAATGCATGTGTGAAATATCAAGCATTTTAGATGAAGGAAATAGAAGTTATAACAATATTTATCTGATGTTAAGTTTGCGGACGCACGGACGCACGGACGGACGGACGGACAACCTGACTCCAGTATACCCCCCCCCCCCCCACAACTCGTTGCGGGGGGTATAAATACATATAACGTCTTATGGTGGAATTGCACTATTGCGAGTCACAGGGATCTGTCATACACACTGATGAATAACTAGTTTGTTCATGCACATCTGTCTTCATGGCAACACTTCGACTGGTATTAGATGACCAACTGATACACATTACGGTAGCCATTTAGGACAATATAGTTAATCTACAGTGTATTTCCAAAAGTACATTACTTGTGCCACTCACTTGAACCGTTTCATGGATATTTGTTGTTTTGGCAAAAGTTAAATGAATAGTTGAAAGTTTGTCCGATCTGTTATACGTTTCCTGGACTGTTGGATTTACATTTATTGAGCATAGGCTGCATATGCAGCCCATGCTCAATAAATGTAGATCCAATACTCAGCCTGCATCAGTACCCGTGTTCCCGTCCCTACAGATGAGCAGCCGCTAAACCAGATCTGGGAGACACAGGTTGCAGGCTACATGGAAACTTATTGACAACTATTCGACGCAGACGCTACCACATTTGCGTTTGATGATACTGGGGAATACTGTGGTACACACACAGCAAGGGTTTAGTCCAACGGCCAAGGGTACAGCCAACAGCTGGTTTGGTACAGCGACTCTTCACAACCCATACAACAAAGGCAGGGTCCAAACGGGGTCTTATCTACGCACCACTACCGGCGCGTAACAATATCGCGCTGTCGGCAAGCGGGCGCGACAAAAGCTAAAACGATGTCAAAAGGATGTGTAAATGATAGGCGGCAATCGATCGTTTGTGGAACCAAGAACAAATCCGGACTGTATAAATGGTTATCAATTCGAATTTGCCACACATGCCTGCCGTATATGACGCAATACGTGATTGTCTGTGATATATTACATGCAAACTATTATCCGTCTGAATAGGCCATTATACGGAGCCCCGCATGGCACATAGCATTCTTTTTTTTTATTAATTCGTTCCCACGAAACAAACATTCGTTCCCTCAATTTAACAATTCCCACGAATTAACAATTCTTTCCCGTGGGAACGAATTGTTATTTCGTGAGAACGAATTGTTAAATTGAGGGAACGAATTGTTAATTCGTGGGAACGAATTGTTAAATTGAGGGAACGAATTGTTATTTCGTGGGAACGAATGGTTAATTGAGGGAACAAATTGTTATACCGTGGGAACGAATTGTTAATTCGAGGGAACGAATTGTTAAATTGAGGGAACGAATTGTTATTTCGTGGGAACGAATTAATAACAAAAAATCTATGTCCCCTGCCGGGCTCCGTAGAACAGGCCATTACTCGAATTAATCTCTTCCAATATTATGTGGCCTAGAATTTGAGTCACGGAATGTTACATGTATAAGAATCACGTGTTCATTTTCATCCCTTACGAGTTCCTGCAAATGACTGTAAATTATGATTGGATAATCGGGACGTATGGGTGTTACGACCATTGTAGATCCAGATAAGACTGTGCATCCGCACAGTCTGATCTGAATCTTCAATGCTCGCCATTCCATCAATGAAACACTCGTCATTCGTTGAACAAGAAATATAGCTCGTTATCAGGCTACATGTGTGTACTATTTGATCAGGAGCTACACTGATCACAGATAACATAAGCCCCATTTTTCCCGTCACAGACTTGATTCCTGATGCAAGGTAAACAGTCTCGAGACTTTTCAGCGTCAGCAGTTGTCGGATTTGAGTTGCCCATTCATAAAAGGGTCCTTATGGCTCTTGTTTAGATTCTGGATTTACGTTTATTGAGCATAGGCTGCATATGCTTCACTAAACTTCGTACGACTAAAATGTTCGTAAGTGCAAAATTATGATAGTCTGTAAATTTCACATTAACAATGTTTTCTTGTAAATAATTATTGGATTTACATTTATTGAGCATAGGTTGCATATGCAGCCTATGCTCAATAAATGTAAATCCAATAATCAGCTTGCGGGTATTAAGGAAGCAGCATGGTGCCAATTCTAAAATATATTTATCTCCTAATTAGGAGATAGTAACTCATTATTAGGAGATTAGAAGTTAGTACATGTATCTCCTAAGTAAGAGCTAGTTTCTCCTAATTAGGATTTAGTATCTCCTAATTAGGACTTACTGTCTCCTAATTAGGTTGTATTATCTCTTAATTAGTAGATACAATATTTTGTTAGCATCGGCACTTATACTAACTCCTAATTAGGAGATAGTAAGTCCTAATTAGCAGTTAGTATCTCCTTATTAGGAGATAAAAAACATAGTTTAGAATTGGCACCAGGACGCTTCCATCATATGTACTTGTATGGGGTAAAGATATATTATGATATTATGATAATTATGCTATTATGATATATTGGTGAACAAACATGCTGTCAGAAATTCGCTTGCCGAGTTTCTGATAACATAGTCTGATCACGAGAGTGGAATTACGAATATCGTTTATATGTATTGGTGTGAGACAATGATATTCCACGCTGTCTGAATGTGTTGCCGGAAACTGGTCTTGTCGAGTTTCTGCCAGCATAGATTGATCATCACAGTAAGAATATATTGTATATGCATTGGTGTGTGACAAGGATATTCCACCAGAGTGGTATATGTAAGATGTGCTGCCGGAAACCTGGGGCCCGTTTCACTAAACTTCGTACGATAAAAATGTTAATACTAACATTTCTATGAATTTGCCTCTCACATTAACGTGTTTCTCTAACGCTACCATTTTGTACCTACCATTTCGTTCATGTCATTAAATTTACAGTGGGGTCAGCGTGTAAGTGCACACACGAACGAACACGACAGGGAACGAACACGACAGGTTGGAACCAACCCACCCAAAGTGTATGTTGTTACCACTCAGTTGAACCGTCTCGCCGAGACGGTTCAACCGAGTGGTAACAACATACACTTTTGATGCGAAATGAGAAAAAATGTAGAAAAATATTTACATTTTTTTGTATACATGAACTACAGTGGGGTCAGCGTGTAAGTGCACACACGAACGACCACGACAGGTTGGTCTAACCGTGTTTCTGACAACATATGCTGATCACAAGAAATTGATATTCTTATATTACATGCTACCCTGTGATTATTGTAGAATGTATTTCCTTTAAGGAAATATATCCTCCTAGACTTTCGCGAGACATAATTGACGTCACGTGTTGACGTCATTTCCGGCTATGAAACAATTCATACGCTACCGTCAAACTTGTCAATTTTGACAACAGTATAGCTGATCAAGCAGCACATTTCACATTTTTCGAAGAGCATGTAATATTCTGAAATACCGGATTTATTTCCCTTGACATCTGTAAATCCGACAAAGAAACGAGTGCTCCGCTGTCGTTTTCTTGTCGGATTTCAGAATGGTAGTTGAATAAACTATATGTACCATTTCCGTGCGTATGATGGGCATCTTTCCTCACCGATTTATCATGATATTAATGATTTATCATGATATTAATGATTTATCATGATATTTATTATTTATCATGATATGTATCATTTATCATGATACATATCTACAGAAATAGAAGATGTTACATGCGTCTTGATTTAATATGATATTTCTGAGTTTACTGATTTCACAAGAAACGAGGCTATGCCGAGTTACGGAATTAGTGAACGAGTTTAATAAATACCATAATAAATCATCACAAATGTTATATTATGTTCTTGCAGAAGCACATCACCATACATTGAAGCTGTACTGGTCACCAAACATGTTTTCTGTACTGTAACGAGCTAATTTGTATATTTATTACACTAGTGTAATATGACTTTATTAGACTGTGTTAATGCTCTACGAGCGCCCAACGTATGACATAAACTATGATACTGTATGTTAATGAAGTTATAAATTGACGAAATGTCCGCAGCAAACGCGGAAAATACGCTACGTTTGCTCAGAACATTTCGTCATTTCCATGTGATACCTACGGTGGCACAGAGGGACATGGACATACGTTTTACTTTCACGTGCGCACGCAATAGCTTTGCAAAGCTATTGCGTGCGCACGTGAAAGTAAAAGCAAAAAACAAAAGCTTGCCTTGTTTCATATGAGAATAATAAATTATTAACCTGGCCTGGAATTAGATTTTCCTGTTTTCATCGAGTTTGTGCCATTTTTGATGCGTCCAACATGCTCGCTATGTCAACAAACGTGTGCAATGAAAGTTTTCAACAGAAACTTAATTACACTCTGATGCACTTTTAGAGGATACAGCCCGGATGTGTTTCTGGTTCCACAAACGAACGATTGATCATCATGTACACATCGTTTAGACATCATTGTGTTTTGTTAATAAAAAACGATACGTTTTAAGGGGCATGTCGGGATTCTTTGAAAAAATACTATAAAAATTAAAACGTGTTTTTATTATAGGAATTTATCGGGGTATAAACTTGGAAAAGTCGCGGGAATACTGGACGAAGCGATAAAAAATTACAATTTTCGAAAAAGAAATTTTTTTTTTTCGAATATTGTAATTTTTTAAGGCCTCGTCCAGTATTCCCGCGACTTTTCCAAGTTTATATCCCCGATAAATTCCACAAAAAGGCCATTCATTCCTTATAATTCCAGCATTTGAAATAAATTCATCAAGAAAATGTGTTTATTTTCCGTTTTCTTAAGAATTATTTTAACTGCGCCTGACTGTTACGGAAAATAGTTCGGCGTGGGAGTTTACTGGGATATAAATTTTGGACAGCGACTTGCTACGGGCCAATCAAATGTTAGGGAATTGTGTAAATATTTTTTTGCTGGAATTATATGCAAATGAGGCATAATATTTTTTAATTATTTATATTAATTAAATGCGTCACATGAAAAAATAATATTGTCGACATATTATAAAGTATGTTCATTGCACATCAAATAATAAATACAGAAGATAAATAGTAATATCCGTTAACATTTTAAGGAAACATGTTTATAAATCTCTCCTGATATCAGTGTGGAAATTTACGTCTGATATCAAATGTATAATAATGTCAATCAATACGTGGGGTAATGGTGAATGAATGTTTATTTTGCCAGAAAATGTCTCAGATGATGTCTTTGATATAAAGGCTATTTTGTGCCTACTGAGTTGGCATGTACCTTTAATTGAAGATATATGACGATACAGGGACCGCTGTGTTGTTTCTATGTTAACCCATATAGGTGCATGTACATACATATCGGAGGTCCTATCTTGTTGCGTTCAACTGTCATTTAAACGCGTTTTTTTCTTGGATATGTTTTAGACCAGGTACATGTCAACTTGATTGTGTCGGAACAATGCTCTGGCAGTCTTTGTGGCTGAAGACTGATTGAGGCTAAAATAAGCGCCTGAATTACAGACATACAACAACCCCGACGAGCGTTGCTAAGGTAATCAGCATTGCAACGACGTCAGAGCACCAATACGTGGACAGGAAACATAATTAATCTTAAATCAGACACAAATACAATAATTAATATTAAACAAAATATATTAATAAGGAAGTGGAACCTCCTAAACTGGGGCCCGTTTCACTAAACTTCGTACGACTAACGTAAGTGCACATTTAGGATCGTCTGTACATTTCAATTCATGGATTTACATGTATTGAGCATAGTCTGCAAATGCAGCCTATGCTCAATAAATGTAAATCCAATACTTGTTTACAAGAAAACATCGTTAATGTGAAATTTACAGGCTTACATCACCATTTTGCACTTATGAACATTTTAGTCGTACGAAGTTTAGTGAAACGCGCCTCAGGACTCCAAGACAACATCTGTGATATTATGTTTGATGTGTTTCTGGGTAGTTTATCCCAGATAACAATGCATGATCATGATTGTCAAGCTCACAGATATATCTCAGAATGGTATGCCTGATTAACAGCGAGACATCTCTAAATCGGACACCATGGGGACCGGTTTAGAGAGGTTTCTCTGTAAACAAAATCGTGAGATATTTTAAAAATGGGTTGTCGCTAGATACATGAAAGTTGAGACAGGGAGATATCACTCTTGAGCGTTCTTCTGAATCCTATTTGAGACACGCCATGTAATTTGGTAATTTCGGGAAATACGTTTACACAATTTACACTCTTTTCCGTAAATGTCGTCAGAAGTTGATAAAATGTTGTCAACTTGTGACTTTATTTATGAAACATATTGTAAATTTTGTAAACGTATTTAATTTGTGGCTGTGACTGGAGAAATGGGCCCTATGGGATTTGTTACCAGTGTACATGTAGCTCCTGATCAAATAGTACACTCCTGTAGCCTGATAATGATCTATATTTATTATTAGCAGCTTGACGGGTGTTTCTTTGGTGGAATGACGAAGAATGCAGACCCTGAACAGACTGCGGATGCACAGGCTGATCGGGATCTTCACTGGTCGCAAAAGTAATAAGCTTCATTTCTCCAGTCATAACGACATTTCAGCTTGCATCTTTCGTGTGGTTTATCGCTGGTATGTATTATAGGAATGAATGGCCTTTTTTTGGCCTCGTCCAGTATTCCCGCGACTTTTCGAAGTTTATATCCCGATAAATTCCACAAAAAGGCCATTCATTCCTTATAATTCCAGCATTTTAAATAATTCATCAAGAAAATTTGTTTATTTTCCATTTTCTTCAGAATTATTTTAACTGCGCCTCACGGTTACGGAAAGTAGTTCGGCGTGGGAGTTTACTGGGATATACATTTTGGACAGAGACTTGCTACGGGCCAATCAAATGTTAGGGAATTGTGTAAATATTGTTGTGCTGGAATTATTTCAGCTTGCATCTTTCGTGTTGTTTATCGCTGGTATGTATATATGGAATAACATCAAAATATACCAAATAGTTTTCGTACTACAGTAAACACAACAGCCCCTGCATGTATTACTTATATTTACATTGCATGTTCTGATAGCTTCGAAAATGTAAATAACATAATATGGCGTTAAAATTAAGAATGATCTTGTTTTACGTCATTTTATCGCAGTTGATGAACAGCGACGTTGCCAATAGCGTGCCGTTATCGACAACGACGTGGAAATTAATGACGTCAACTAACCTTTAGCGAACCAACAACTTCGCGCGACGTCACGTGGGGCGAATTAATGTAATGCATTGGGATATACATGTAAGTCGCCCTGGGTTACAGACAGAAAATTGATCAAACTTTCATTCGTATGTTGTTATACTGTCACCATGTGTGGGCGCGGTCGTGTGGTGTGCGGAAATGATTTATTCCGATTACATTCAGCCGTTTCTTATTATATGCATGAATGTGCAAGACCAGCAAGTCTACAAGTACATGTACATGTACTGTGAGTGCCTTTAAATATTCCTTTGTCATGTTGAATAGGCATATCTACTGTAGTGACTACAATAATTCGCCTCCGATATGTTATCTACGGCTACAATTTGACCCATTCAAAAAATGTGAGCAACCGAAGTGCATACCCAAACCTGCGTTTTTTATGTTACAATTGAGTAAACTGTATATGTTATACCTTTAAACAAGTAGTCTTTGATGTAGAACTAGTAAATTGCCCAAATAGAACAGGTGAAATCATTTTCCCATGGAAGCCATCTTTTCTCTAGTTGTTGTTCAACATTCAACATTCAACTTTGACAGTTTTATATTGCTAACATATCAAACACGCCGGATAACCGATTGCAAACATCACTCTTCCATGCGTGACATTAAAGAGATGGGGTTAAATTGCTACCCTCGCGAGAGGTACATTACATGTATGGGTTGGGGTAGCAATTTTGTTTCTATCAATACACCACCGCAGGCGCTAATCTTGCCAATATTTGAATATTGTGTTTGAAATCAAGCACATTGATTGGATTTGTTGAAAGTTCTAAAACGAAAGCGAGTGGAAAACGAAATGAAAACGATCGTTTTGTACTACGATATGCATAGAAACGAATATGGTTTGGTTGTTTCCATACGCGAAAACGACATTTTCGTTTAAACACCCGGTTGCTGACCAGTTAAACGCCTGTCGTTTCAATCAACGCATATTGTGTCGTTTTTTTATCCCACGCATGCCGTGACGTTTGGCATGGTTTTATCTGTTTTTTATAATTAGAAAACGATGTTTTCGTTGGTTTAAACGTGTCAAGAAAATTAGGGTTTTCGTTGGTTTAAACGTTTCACTTTTAAACCAACGAAAATATTCGTTTTCTAATTTAAAATACAAACGAAAACGAATAAAAAATTGTGAAAGACGATAGATAATCGTTCGTTTGTGGAACCAGGAACAAATCCGGGCAGTATATTAAATTCAATGCTTTGCCATTAGGACCCGACGATGCAATTAGAGATAAATATAGTTAAACCTCTATATGCGGACACCCATGATGTCTGGGTTAGAGAGGTTTCACTGTAATTCAGGTACATCAGCGCTTCTTGGTATACTTCTGACCTTTGCAATCATAAACAGACGCGATATACAGTGAAACCTCTATAATCCGGACACCCTGGGAGGTCCCCCATGGTATGCATTTGTTAAGTCTGAGCCATAGTTGTGTACTATGCGATCATGAACAGACATTATCGCCTGAGATAAATGACCAAGAAACTCATCAAAAATAAGATAACATATGTTTTCTTGGTGTCCGGTTTAGAGAGGTTCCACTGTATATGCATGGTGTTCTACAATGTATTGTTTTATACAGTTCGTTCTAAGCAGATTGTCAAAACTAACGAGCAGGATTTATGAGGATTAGACAGCGAATCCATACAGTCTAATTTCAAATTAGATAGAAAATATTATATAAAAAAGAGTGTTTTTGCATTGTTTATATGGCCGTACAATTTGGGCAGGTTTCGTGAAACAGACAGTAGGGTCGGTCTACTATCGCCAACAATCGCGCTTGGTTATATGTGGCTGTGACTGGAGAAATGGGGCTTATGGGTGCTATGACAAGTGTAGCCCTTGATCAAATATCACACTCCTCTGGCATGTTAACGAAATATGTTTCTTGCTAGAAACATTGATGGCATATTGAACGGTGCGGATCCTGATCACTGTGCTGATGCACAGGCTGATCTGATCTACACAGGTCATAAAACCCATAAGCCCATGTCACAACCACATATCAGTTCCAATGTACATATTCCATTTGCTTCAATGTTGATTGTTTGAGATTGAGCGGTACTTTCCAAGTCGCTGCGTGTGTCCTCGAGTTTTCTTGTAGGACTTCAAACGTTTTCCTTTTAATTCTACAGAGCCCCGCAGGGGACATGGATTTTTTTTTAATTAATTCGTTCCCTTATTTTAACAATTCATTCCCTCGAATCAACAATTCGTTCCCACGATATAACAATTCGTTCTCATGAATCAACAATTCGTTTCCATGCTTGATCTGGAGCTACACTGGTGGATAACCCTAATTTTCTGTCTGTAGCAAGGCTGACTGAGAGTTCATTTTGTTACAGCAGCTGAATAACAGTTTGACTTTAGATTGTCTATTGCAATCAATCAGGTTTTCGTGGCGTTATGAGGTGCAAGTAAGTGGACGTGAATGTAATATTACGCTTAAATGTGGCTGTTACTGGACCAGTGTAGATCCAGATCAGCCTGTGCATCCGCACAGTCTGATCAGGATCTGCACCGTTCGCCATTACATCAATGAAATACCCGGAATGCTTCTGACAAGCAATATATATCGCTATCAGGCTCCTGTAGCCGATTTCATCAAAATTGCAAAGTATACTTTTCTAGCAAAGTATACTTTCAGGGAGTGAAATTGCTGTGATAATGTAATACATTCAGTATAATAAAAATTAATAGGCTACAGGAGTGCGCTATTCAGGGATTCCGCTAGGGAAAATAAAAAAATCGCCACTTCAAAAAAAATAAAAACAATTGGCGATACAAAATTACAATTTTTTTTTATTTTTTTTTTTTTTTTTTTTCGAAAATTTTTTTTTTTTTTTTTTTTCGAAAATTGTAATTTTTTATCGGCAGTCGTTTATTTTTATCGCCAATTGCGAAAGTGGCGATCGCCAGCGGAATCCCTGGCTATTTGATCAATAGCTACACTCGTCACATATCCCATAAGCCCCTTTCCTCCTGTCACAGCCATGATACGAACATCGTTGTTATAAATGAATATGTATGTGAGACCGGTCACTTATTTTCCGTAAGTTACATTGAAAGTTGACAAACAATGGCAGAGCTCATGGGGCATTCCAGGCCCGTACGCAGGATTTTCTATTGGGTGGTGCGTTAGGGGGTGCGTCAGGGGCGAGCCCCATGTAGTGGCGCGAGTACGCTAGGGGGGTACTCCCTGCATGAAATGCACTCTCCTGCATTTTATGTCATTTAAATTCGAATTTCAACGGTGGTAAATTGTGACATTTTCATGCAAATTACCTGTATATTAATGCATTTCAAGATTTATTGAGATTACTGTTTGAAAAATAGCGGACCTCGGCCAATTTAGGGGGCTGCGTACGCACCCGTCGCACCTCCCCCTCCCCCCTCCTCCCGCCCCCTCCCTCCCCCCTCCCCCCGTCCCCCGTCCCCCCCCCCTGCGTACGGGCCTGCATTCAATTGATTTATTACATTTGTTTTTTGTTTTTGTCGAAATCATTGTCAGTGCAAATAAATTGATTGACGGACTATAAACCGGGCATATGTATATTATAATCTATTGAAATGTACGGAGTATGTATTTTTGTTTATTAATTCGTTACAACGAAATAACAATTCGTTCCCTCTAATTAACAATTAACAATTCGTTCCCACGATATAACAATTTTGTTATTTCGTGGAAACGAATTGTTAAATTGAGGGAACGAACTGTTAATTCGTGGAACCGAATTGTTAATTCGTGGGAACGAATTGTTAAATTGAGAGAACGAATTGTTATTTCGTGGGAACCAATTGTTATTTCGTGGGAAGGAATTGTTATTTCGTGGGAACCAATTAATAAAAAAGAATTCTAAGTCCAATGCTGGGCTCCGTAAAATGCACCTTTAAAATTACTGTCAGTCTCAATTTGGCTACGAATCTGCTATGTGTCAATTATTAACTGGGGACCTGTCATAGCAGGCCACAACGAGACGGTTCAAATGGTGGTCACGACATATACTTCTATGTACAGCTAAAGAACATATATAGGATTTTCCACAAACAACACGACATGAAATGGGTTAAATTCTCTTAATAGTAATCCTATACGTTGTCTATTTTATCCTAGCTGAGTGGTTCGCCAATAAAACAATTACAACCTTCACACAGAATGGACCTTTCAACATATACAACCAGCGTAGCTCCAGATCAACCTGAGCATGAGACGGTTCACATGAGTGGTCACAACATATATAATATGACTCGGCACAGCCTCGTTTTTTATGAAATATGTAAACTTGTTTAATGATTATTATATTAATAACTCAGTGTGGCTGTGACTGGATAAACTGGGCTTATGTATGTGTGACCAGTGTTGGTTCGGATCGGTATGTTCATCTGTAGTCTATTCAGGATCTGCACTGTTCGGCATTCCA
Source organism: Conchocele bisecta (assembly GCA_029237695.1). Lineage (NCBI taxonomy): Eukaryota > Metazoa > Mollusca > Bivalvia > Lucinida > Thyasiridae > Conchocele > Conchocele bisecta. The sequence goes on along the minus strand of CM055278.1, from coordinate 8,395,987 downwards.
TGAATGAATCACTCGCCATTCTTCTAGCAAGCCACATGAGTGTGCTATTTTATCAGCAGTTACACTGGTCACAAATCACATAAGCCTCATTTCTCCAATGACAGTGATGCTGTTCTAACAAGCATAGATCGTTAGTAAGGCACATGAGTGTGCTATTTTATCAGCAGTTACACTGGTCACAAATCACATAAGCCTCATTTCTCCAATGACAGTGATGCTGTTCTAACAAGCATAGATCGTTAGCAAGGCACATGAGTGTGCTATTTTATCAGCAGTTACACTGGTCACAAATCACATAAGCCTCATTTCTCCAATGACAGTGATGCTGACAAGCATAGATCGTTAGCAAGGCACATGAGTGTGCTATTTTATCAGCAGTTACACTGGTCACAAATCACATAAGCCTCATTTCTCCAGTGACAGTGATGCTGTTCTAACAAGCATAGATCGTTAGCAAGGCACATAAGTGTGCTATTTTATCAGCAGTTACACTGGTCACAAAGCCCAATGCCGTCAATATGTAACTGGCTTTGCTTGAGAGATGTAAGACTGTACAATTCCAGCACAAAAATATTCACACAATTCCCTAACATTTGATTGGCCCGTAGCAAGTCTCTGTCCAAAATTTATATCCCAGTAAACTCCCACGCCGAACTACTTTCCGTAATCGTGAGGCGCAGTTAAAATAATTCTTAAGAAAACGGAAAATAAACACATTTTCTTGATGAATTTATTTCAAATGCTGGAATTATAAGGAATGAATGGCCTTTTTGTGGAATTTATCGGGGATATAAACTTCGAAAAGTCGCGGGAATACTGGACGAGGCCTTCCGGCCTTCGTCCAGTATTCCAGCGACTTTTCCAAGTTTATACCCCGAAAAATTCGACAAAAAGGCCATTCATTCCTATACTCAACAATTGTTGTCTGCTGTTGCCTTAATAGCTTGCCTTATTTCTCAATAACAACATGGTTTGACAGCACTTCAGAATCATTTCATTTGATATGCTATCAAAGCATATTATAAATAATTATATTATTCTGTCAAAGCATGTTTTTGATGATAACAATTGAAAATAGAAAATAAACAGCAGACGACAACAAATTAAGATAGCGGTGTAAGGGTTAATATTTATTTATATTAGACTGCAACAGAAAACACAGTAGGTGATATGTACAGGTTCAATGAGCGATGATGTGCTTATGTAATTACTTGAACCAAATACGTATGTTGCTTTAATATCTTTAATATGATATTTATTAAACACTTTGACTGATGTTATAAGAAACTCGGCACGTTTAATAAGTATCATATTAAGTCACCATGCGTGTAACATGCTCCATCAAAAGTAAACATATATATTATACATACGTTGCAGGCAGCTGAAATTTGAAATAAATATCCATTTTTTGTAATTTTTCCTAATCATTCACAAAAGTAAACAGGGGCCCGTTTCACTAAACTTCGTACTACTAAAATGTTCGTAAGTGCAACATTATGATAATCTGTAAATTTCACACTAACATTGTTGTTTTGTAAACAATTATTGGATTTACATTTATTGAGCATAGGCTGCATATGCAGCGTATGCTCAATAAATGTAAATCCATCAATTGAAATTTCTAGACGATCCTAAATTTGCACTTACGAACATTTTAGTCGTACGAAGTTTAATGTAACGTGCCCCAGTTGGTAAATTAACATAAGGTGACATATTGCGTATATTCGCCACATAACATTCGGAAACTACAGAATGGTGTTCATAAACGACGTTAAAAATTATCGACAATGTAAGAACGGGTACAATTCAACATATGCTCCGAATTGTTCGCCAATTTTCGAAGAAAATTTCAGAATCGGTTTCAGCCAAGATCGCACACGTTGCAATGAAATTTATCCCACCAGTTACTAAAATATAATTCCACGCGGGCCTGAATTCAATATTTCCAAAATGATAAGCTTACGGCAATATAATTTCCCAACAGACATGTCAAATAATTCAGAATTATTTTTTGGCATTTTAAGGAACAAACATTGAACCCCTTCCAATAATCCAAATAAAATGCCTTCGAATTAATTTAGAAATACATTTTGGCAGTTTAAGCACACCCATTCGACGCCTTCCAATTTTACATGCACAAATAAACGCCTTTTAAATAATTAAGACAGTGAAAATAATTAAATTATTCCATTTTACATGCACACATATTTATACATACACCTTTCAAAATAGTCCTAATTATATTTTCGCATGTTACATGCACACTTACACGTATAACGCTTCCAGAATCAAATTAATGCACAAATAAAACGCCTTCGGAATACTTCAGCAACACAAGTAGATAAGTTTTCATACACAGATGTAATAGACCTTGAGCCACCAATAACCCCCCCTCCCCCCCCCTGTGGGATTTTTGTTGACTATGATTTTCAGATTCAGTAGCCTATTGTCTATTAATCCTGAATGTCTGCGCTCAAAAAGCCGCTGGATGAACAAATGGCGGCCATTTTCCAAGATGGCCGCCATGCCATTTTGAGCCGTTTATATTATGACTGTTAATTGATATTTAGGCAAGTACAAACCCTGTAAATAGCTACGATGTTTTGCCAAATTTTGGTTACTGAATGGTATACAATGGACATTATACATCATTACATCATACTATACCAATAATTTCCAAAATGGCCGCCAAAATTGGCATTTTTCAACATTATTTTCATAATAAACTATTATTGAGAACTATTACAAAACTGTAATGATGTTAAAATGCACTTATTTTCATTGCATTACTTATATATACCTGTGAAAGGAACATGTAATCCCTTTAAATATCATAAACTCTCAAAATTTAAATTTCAAAATGGCCGCCATAAACTACATATTTTACTACTGTCTGGAATTTCGAAGATGCTATAAAACACGCAATGGTTCATATATTATAATACAAATTGACCTAAATATAGTTTGCTTAGCATTCACAGTCATGTTCCATGATACAATAATGTTGTTATACATTCAAAATGGCCGCCTAATATGTTTATTTTCATTTTTATAAATCACAATAAAAAATCATGTATTCTCAGCAATTCAAATTGTATAAAAATGCACAAAAACATGTTTAAAACATTTGCTGACTGGTTGTGATGATTGAAAGAATCTATTATATTGGTTGATTGATTGACACAATCAGTGACAATCACAATAGTCACCATTAGGTAGTATTAATAACATTTAAATACAGTATACAATGTGAATCATGATATGATCATCAGGCATGTGTAGTGACAATTGCAAATCAAATTAGGTTCGCATAGTAGTAGGAATTTTCACTGTCTGCACCAGTTGTCTAATTAATACTTACAGAACCATTTTTTAATCTTATTAATACTCTGTAAATATATGGTAATAGTACGACCCTGTTACTTGTAAGTGAACAGATTGATGATTCATGGTTGCAAATGAAATCAAGGTATTACGTAATCCGGGACATCTGTCTATTATCAGTTAATTATGTTGATTATTAGCATTTGTATCATTCAACATTGATTAGTTAACAAAACCACAGCTATGTGTATAAATAGTAACACCATTGTTATATTAAATTAAATGTACAGTATATGAAGTGAGGAGGCATATATTGTACTTCATTTAATTTGATGTTACACTCGTGCTACATTATTTGGATGTATGCAATAAAATAATTCACACTGGCCAAATAAATGATGCAGCTACTACTATTTGAAGAGGGCTATATTGATATCATGATGGTTAAGTTAAGATAGATGTATCTCCATAGAGTATCGACGTGTAGCAGTACAAACATGTGATAAAATGTTAGGGTCTCTTGCGCATGTTTGATCTAACTAAATTAAGACTTGCATGGAGCATCACACTTTTATATCAATCAGATATAAAGATGTTCTGCCACAATGTAACGTTCCACCACAGTGTAGTGATGTTCCACCACATTATAAGACAGTTCCGGTACAATATAAGGATGTTCCATTACACTATACGGATGTTACATCACACTACAATGCCTTTTCCATCACAACATAAGCTTGTTCCATCACGATATGAGGGTGTTCCCACCACAATATACGGATGCTCCATCACAACATAATAATGTTTAATCACACTATAGTGCAGTTCTACCACGATATAAATATGTTTATTCAAACTATAAGGCAGTGCCACCACAATATAAAGCAGTTTCATCACAATATAAGGCAGATAAAACACATTATAAGGCAGTTCACCACATTATAAAGATGTTCCATCACAATATCAGGAACATTACTTGCACTGTAAGACAGTTCACCACAATATAAGGATGTACCACCACACTATAATGCAGTTCCAACACATTATAATACAGTTCCATCGCAATATAAGGATGTTCCATCACACTATAAGGATGTTCCGTCACAATATAAGGCTGTTCCATCACAATATAAGGATGCTCCACCACAGAATATTATGTTTCCTCACACTATAAGACAGTTTCACCACACTATAATACATTTTCGTCACAATATACGGCAGTGCCACCACATTATAAGGCGGTTTCACCACAAGATAATGATGTTTCCACCACTTTATAGGGATGTTTCACCACATTATAATGGTGTTTCATAACAATATAAGGCACTTCCACCACACTATAAGGCAAATTAATTACAATATAAGACAGTTCCACCACTATATAATGATGTTGCATCACGATATAAGGATACATCACCACCATATAAAGATATTTTGTCACAATATAAGGCAGTTCCACCACAATATAAGACAGTGTCGTCACGCTATATGGCAGTGCCACCACATTATAAGGCGGCTTCACCACCATATAATGATGTTCCACCACACTATAAGGACGTTCCACCACAGTATAATGAGTGTTTAGTGACAATATAAGGCAAATTAATTACAATATAAGACCGTTCTACCACATTATAAGGCTGTTTCACCATAATATAGGGATGTTCAGCCACACTATAAGGCAGTTATCACGCAGTATACGGCAGTTCCATTACAATAAAGAATGTTCCACCACTCTCAAAGGATGTTCCACCACGATATAATGATGCTCCATCACATTATACATATGTTTCCTCACAAAATAAGGCAGTTCCACCACAATATAAGGCAGTTTCGTCACACTATAATGCATTTTCATCACATTATACGGCAGTTTCACCACAACATAATGGTCCACCACACTATAATGATGTTCCATCACAATATAAGGCAGTTGCATCACACTACATGTATAAGGATGGTATCAGCACGACATAAGGATGTTCCACCAGATTATAAGGCTGCTCCGCCACCTCAATATAATAATAAGGAAGTTACAAATGATATAGACCATTATGTCCATCTCCACAATCATATCGAGCGATATATTGCTGTATACATATATATAAATTATCAATGTGGCGGCCATTTTGAAATTGCATAATTAACAAATTGATCCAACTTCATCCATTATATGTATGGTTTCATCTTATGTCGGATAGCGAAGTGAAAACAAAACATGGTTTTATTATTTTATCTTAAAAAATTGTTTTTGCTTTCTTTTTTAGCTCAGGATTTTCTTCCTCCGTCAGGCATATTTGATGCACGATATTAACACCATTACTGAATATTGTAAAAAAAGGAGAAGAAATCTATGTACAAATGGATAACTATTATCGTATATTAATCCTGTTGACGATAATGATCACATGCCTCGAACTATATTAATATGTGTACATTATTCCCAATCGATGCAGTCAATTAATATTTAAGAAGCTAAGAAGCGTGCGTACAGACGGACGAACATTCGACTAATAGTATCTGCAGTCTGCATAGACAATACTATAAATATGTAACTAGTTGTCTGTCCATAGCAACCGGTTTTAAGGATCTGACGTTGCATAATATTGAATACCGGTGAAATAACCATTGTATTAGTGGGTGGGGAATGGTAAAAATGTGTTGTTTTTCACTTTGTATATTTTGCAGTAGACACAAAAACATTGGGCGTATTTGCATTGGATATGTTTAATAGACACTCCTAGCTTACATTAACATTGATAATATGAAAAAATACCACGTTTGCATAAAGTTATTAACATGTATATTTTACCATTGAAATTGGGTGGGTGGGGTAATCAAACACGTAAAATTTGACTTCTGGATTATCAGATTTTGTTTAAGTGTACCTTATTAGATTCCATATTGTCCAACATCTCTGAAAAAGTGCAAAAATACTACTTTATGTAATTAAAATGATATAATTTGGGTCAATTTTTAGTTAAAAATGTGATTTATGAAGATGGGAAAAAGTCCGAGGGTGACCTACTTCAAAATGGCGCCATATGTTCATCCAGCGGGTTACAGAGCGCAGACATACGGCATAACACTCGCAATTGAATGTAGTTTTAGGAAAAATATGTCTGCAAAAATCCCACAGGGGGGGGGAGGGTTTCGGTATCTGGCTCACGGGCTATAATGCTTTCTAGATTCCGCTGGTTCAGCAACACCATTCCATCCGGGCAATTACGGTGCAGTGATCACAGAGTGGCGACAGCGTCTTATCCAATACACGCCGAGATAATCCTCTACGTCTGTCGGAGATGGAAATATACACTCCTAATATGACTGTTAATTAATATCGCATATGCTACACCACCGTCTGCGTTAATCTTGGCCAGATGTCAACCTTTCTGAAAATGTATCAATATCTCAATCCATCGGCTTCATTGGCTGAGCCTGAGCTGTAGTACAGCTCAGGCTCAACCAATCAAGCTGCTCGATTTTCAACGCAAGTATTTTTTGAATAAAATTAATTAAAATATTTGCAATATTAGCGCAGGCGATGGTGTACATGCGTTCAAACCCGCCTCTCTGCCAGTCTGGTTCGACCCAGTGTGCAATATAATGCCGGAGAGCGAAGTGGGGCCATTAAATCAAGTAATACAACACCAGGGGGCAGTTTCACTAAACTTCGTACGACTAAAATATTCGTAAATGCAAAATTATGATAGTCTAAACAACTATTGGATTTACATGTATTGAGCATAGGCTGCATGTGCAGCCTATGCTCAATAAATGTAAATCCATCAATTAAAATTTCTAGACGATCCTAAATTTGCACTTACGAACATTTTAGTCGTACGAAGTTTAGTGAAACGTGCCCCTGCTTCGAGTTTATGTGCATACTAGTAGCGTAGCGTATACTAAGGTGTTCCGTTTAGGGCATCGTAATATCGTTATCGGGTCGTTACTACGATATCACGATAGCACGATAACGATAGTTACCATGTCACGATACTATGATGACGATAACACGATAGCACGACATCGCGATAACGCGATAACACGATTAATTCGTATATCTTCATCGTGCTATCGTGATATCGCGTTATCGTTATCGTGCTATCGTACTATCGTCATCGTGGCACCATAGTACTGTCATCATAGTGTCGTAATATCGTAATCGTCATCGTAGCATCGTACTATCGTCATCGTAGTATCGTACTATCGTCATCGTAGTATCGTAGTATCGTGTTATCGTAGTATCGACCCGATACCGATATTACGATGGCCTAAACGAAACACCGAAGAATAAGCATGTATAAAAGATTCACTTGTAAGCGACTTGACGCGAAACGTAATTTGTATAGTAGGTTTAAAGAAATGTATAACTTGCAAATTAGGACATTGTAATGAAACTGATAATACTTATTAATTATACAAGTTGGTATTTTTTCTTCAAAATCGTTTGCCAATATTCAACGTCATTCATCTGCATGACATTTTAATACATTAGTTCCTATCCCACGTGTAGCTAAGACCTTCATGATATTGAGTCAGATAGATGCAGTCATTTATGGAATATAACCGGGACTGGGGAAATATGGTTTAGGACATTTGTGACCGTTGTAGACCCAGATCACCCTGTGAATCCGCGTACTGATCCGAACACTCGTGGCATGAAATTGACAAGGCCCGATACGTCCTAATCTGAAACGTCCATGTTCCGAAACGTCATGATTTGAAAAGTGCTTCATGGTCTGACATGTTCGATGGTCCGAAGCGGCATAATCTGAAACTGCCATGGCCCGAAATGCTTTAACATAAAACTTCAAAAATTCTCCATATATCATGATTATGCACTCATACTCAGCCCTAAACACGGGCTGACATACTGGCACAGTGCGATCGGAGAATGATATAGCTAGGTTAAATTAACCGTCTCATAACCTCCTTAATTTAAAGCACACATTTCGACAATAGTAAATTCGGAAAAGAAAACGGTCATTAGCTTAACAAATTTGCTAGGCTCATATGTCCGAGTATAGAAGGTTTTTTTAACCAATACCCACCCTTAAATATAAGATAGCTAATCTTCCTGATCGAAAACGTACATGGTCAGATATGTCATAATATGAAACGTCAATGGTCCGAATCGTCCTTATCTGAAAAGTCAATGTTGCGGAACACAGTCTGACATGTCCCTATCATACACGTCTATCTATGGTCCGAACGTTCCTAATCGGAAACGTCTATGATCCGAAACGTCCGGAGCTGAAACGTCAATGGTCCGAAACGTCCTCAGACGAAACTTCCGTGGTCCGAAACGTCATGAGCTAAAACGTCCGTGGTCCGAAACGTCCCGAGCTGAAACGTCTATGGTCCGAAACGTCTCGTGCTGTACGTGGTCCGAAACGTCCTGAGCTGAAACGTCAGTGGTCCGAAACGTCCTGAACTGAAACGTCTATGGTCCGAAACGTATATGTTATGGTCCGAAACGCCGTGAGCTGACACGTCCATTGTCCGAAACGTCCTGAGCTGAAACGTCCATTGTCCGACACGTCCTGAACCGAAACGTCCATGATCCGAAACTTTCTTAAATAAAGCGTCCATGGTCTAACTCGTACTGATCTGAACCTGTCATGATCCGAACTTGAAACGTCCATTGTCGACACGTTCTGATATGAAGACTTATATTCTCATCCGGGCGTCCGTTTTCCAATTACAGACAGAAATGACGAAATCAATGTACAAACAAATCCGATATCGACTTCGCCACGTTGTCTCTGCAGACACGATATTTCCTTTCACCCCTAAGTAGCTATAATTGACACTTCCATTTTACATGCACGTTTTAAATTTAATTCTATGTATCAGAAATGTGTATTGTTTTTTAGAAATAAGAAAATATCCACCAAATGGTGCAGATCCTGATGAGACGGTATGATAGAGGTGTGTAGTGTTGAAAGTGTTAATGACTGACTTTACAGAACGTGATCATGTGTTTCAAATGTCGTACATGTAGCATGTACATGTAGCATGTACATTTAGCATCATACATGTGAGTGAATATCTAAGTAAAGTATATCTCATCTTGCTCTTCTTAGTGTATCTTATCCATATAATTTAGTCCCCATCTCTACAATTTTACTTTGTTTATGCTATCGGACAGTTTCACCACTTGGAGCGTTTGATATATACAGCAAATAAGTTAGTGAATCTAATACAATTTGGTGCAATACGTCCCAGATATATATGACGACAACGTCCTATAAATATTATTCCAGCAGACTACACAGAAAGCTAGATATAATAGCTTGTCTACTGTCACTGGTTGGCCAAGTAAACCTATATATACCATTTGAGTTTGGCATACGACTCAATGCTTGCATATTGTAGTCCTTACTTACATAATTGTCGCAAACAGTCTAAATCCAGTATATAGAAGGCATTGCAGTATGCACTCATGTTGTCGTAACTTAAAACATACCACACAGTTACATAGTATGATTAAGGTATTAGGTCATAGATAGATACACTTGGCTTCACTGATAATTGCTTCATAAGAGTGATGTGATATATGAGTATAACATATGTGAATATTGTATTGTTACTGTATACTATATGGAACATTGCATTGCCATCTACGCCATCTTTGTATGTACCAGACATCGTACAGTTTCACCACTTCGTGCGTTTGACACATGCAGCAAATAATATGACAGTAAACCAAATAAAAGTTGGTGTAATACGTAATAGACAGATATGACCACGTCGTCCTATAAATATTATGCCAGTAAACTATGCAAAAGACAACATATCTGAGCATTTCTCCCATCAATCTCAAAATAAGTGTTGATGTGTAAACTTTTCAATCTGATGCACAGCCTACTTGTATGTCAGTATACACGTTACCCATATGTAAAGCCATATTTACTCGCATAGTAGGTGAGTAGACACCAGGGACAATACACCCAGGTAACTGCTTACACGTCACTGGATTTAATAGCTAATAACAGAGTACAGTAGTGTGTATATATGGTATGTGTTGTGTGGTTGGACAGGTAAAAGTGATACACTGTGCGATTTTCTGTGTATGAAGATATTTATAATGGTGGTTCATGTTGTTAAAAACCCGGACACAAACATGTCCAGAAAGCTGACATACTTTACTGTTTTTGTTTTATGTAATATAAGTGATAGGAGTCTGTTCTCCTGGCTTTACTACATGTGATTAGCTACATTATATCATATGTTCTACTTCACATTTTGTCAAACGGCAGAACAGGTGAAACTGGCTGATGGCTGGAACACACAAAGATGGCCGACTTGGCCACTCCATGTACCGCATAGGATACAGTAACGAGGCAGTGTTCACATATATGTTATACATATATTCGCATTTACGAAGCAATTATCTTTGAATCAAACGATGATCAGGTATAGAACGGGTCCTTAAATACATAACCATCACGATTATAACGTAAAGTCACATATTTCAATTAATAAAGTGTCAAGTAATTGAACTGGGTTACATGTTTTCCAAAGAATCAATACTTTAAGATTAACAGTTTACCACGCCCGTCTATGTTATCTCACAGTATACTACTAGATCAGGATCTACTTGGTTGCAAAATCAGGCCATTAACAATTTGCCAAGCATGTCCATGTTGGCTCACAGTATAATACTAGGTCAGGATCTACGTGGTTACATAATCAGGCCATTAACAATTTACCACGCATGTCCATGTTGGCTCACAGTATACTACTAGATCAGGATCTACGTGGTTACACAATCAGGCCATTAACAATTTACCACGCATGTCCATGTTGGCTCACAGTATAATACTAGGTCAGGATCTACGTGGTTACATAATCAGGCCATTAACAATTTACCACGCATGTCCATGTTGGCTCACAGTATAATACTAGGTCAGGATCTACGTGGTTACATAATCAGGCCATTAACAATTTACCACGCATGTCCATGTTGGCTCACAGTATATACTAGATCAGGATCTACGTGGTTACATAATCGGGCCATTAACAATTTATCACGCATGTCCATGTTGGCTCACAGTATAATACTAGATCAGGATCTACGTAGTTACATAATCTGGCCATTAACAATTTACCACGCATGTCCATGTTGGCTCACAGTATACTACTAGATCATGATCTTCTTGGTTACATAATCAGGCCATTAAAAATTTACCACGCATGTCCATGTTGGCTGACAGTATACTACTAGATCAGGATCTACGTGGTTGCATAATCAGGTTATCAACAATTTACTCACAGTATTATAATGTTTCCCTCGTGTTCATTCTACCGTGGACTCTCCGACTAACCTTGGGTTTGATGTTTGACACTTTGACTCGACTCGAAACCAACCAGTCTTGACATAGTTGTCTTCCTTGAACCGGCTCCGTATTGATACTGGATAAACACACGTAGGTCGCTACTTGTGTGCAGGGTAGGAATCTCTGTCAAGGGACAGGACAAAGTGCACTAAAATGCAACAAGAACACAGGTGAACTTACCAAACAGTGATATGATGTGCACTCCGTACAGTCAGCATGAGAATTGACCTTCAAGAGACACCAAACTACCCGTGATGTGGGCATTCAGTACACCTCGGCAAAGTAGTGCCGATGTGTATTCCTACGCGGAGCAGACAACTCGTCAGTAGCGTTAACCCCTGAACATTACACTCCACCCAGTTTTCATTTTAGGAGTGGATTCCCACGGGTTTACATGAATCATATTTAGTTGCATTGTGCTATAATCATCATCTTTAAAATTAACACAGTTCCAAATCAATTAAATCATTGTCATACTCTGAATATTGTTAACAACAAAATTTAGTTGAACGAATGTTATACAAGAAAGCACAGTTTCTTGAACTAGTTGCACTACATGTACGTATTTTCACATTATTACAAACTATAATGTTAATCATCTGAATGTGCACCTCCTAATTGGTCCTCCAGTGGTCTTCCTTGAATGTCTATCAGTCAATCAACAAATCTCAACTTTTTTAAAACATACCAGTTACCTTCTAAACTGCCTATCGGTTTACACATTAAGTCTTTTCTGATCACAGAGTTCTGCACTTATCCAAAACTTATTTTAGTAACCTTTATGGACACTACTGAGTTCCGAAGAATCCTTACTTTCCATTATATTATCACACCATACATTGTGAATCAATCCCATCTGGACCTGGTTACTCAAAACCTCTGTTAGCTTAACAGACTGTTAAATCCTTAACATTGTTAAGGATTTAACAGTCTGTTTGTTAAGTTAACAGAGGCTTTGAGCAACTGGGCATTGGACACATATGGGAGCAATATGTTCCATAACTAAATGATTATGTCACCGTGTACATGCAAATAATAATGGCAAGTTCTGTACTTTGTACAGCAACTTCCTGGAAACTGCGTCTTGGACACCAACGTCCTGCCTCTAGACTTAGTCTATGGCAATCTGGACACATACGGGAGCAATATGTTCCATAACTAAATTCACATGCAACTCTGACTATAATTCTCTCTCCACCAAACGTTTAGACTGTTTGATTCACCAAACTTGAACAAAATCACCAACCGAAAACCGCAAAACATAACCACACCACCTGCAGATAATACAGATTACAAACCGAAACATTCCAATAACGAACGAAATGTGTCAGCAATACCAAACCCTATCCAGTCTACATATACATGCGAAAAACAGACCAAAAACTGTAATCCTGTAATACAATACCAACTGAATTACCATACCAACATTGATTACTATACTGTACATCAAAATATAACAACAACAAAATGTGACAAGTTCTGGTCAACAAACTCCTCATTTAGTCACGTCAGACATTACTGGTTCTAAACACATTAAGGTCCATTTCATCAACATATTCATGCAATAACATACTCAAAATTGACTGAAATAAAATGTCTTATTGAACTCGACCAGACACTACGGCTCACAGGTACTAAACACCTTAACACCCATTTAATTAAATAATTGCCAAAATACCCATGACAACCTAGACTAAATTTCCAGTTAACATGGTTATAACAAGCATCTTTAATATCAGCCATATACTACGGTTTACCGGTACTATAACTCCTTCAGGTCCCTTTTATCCTACCATTGGTGAACAAATCTAGTCTTAGCTCAAGACTGCTAGCACGTAATAAACTAATACACAGCCATCATTGAGTGAGTGAGTGAGTGAATAGGGTTTAACGTCCGCTTTTCTGACATAGAGGTACAAGCCTCAGGGAGTCTACACGCAGACGGGTCAACGGGGTCGAGTCCCATATCCACCTGTCCAAGGGGGGTAAATCCCAACTTCAGAACTCAATATTTACAATCAAAATATATATTCAGTCCTGAAATTAGAACAACCTGATCTGGTGCCAGGCCCTCGCCACACCAGCATCATTTATCCCATCCCCTAAAAGTAATAGGATTAGCGCTAATCTTACTTTTATATATGGGGCATAGCCCGACTCAACTCTCACATACAAGAAAGCCAAAAATGTACATGAGGGCCAAATCCGGTATAGTGGGTTCCGGAAAGTATGAACCCAATCGTTAAGCCAGTTTAGTCGCCTTTTACGACAAGCAATGGCTACTGCAGCACTATTCTCAGGATCAGTTGATCCCGCCCCGGTGCCTGCATGGGGCCAGCCATCATTGAACACAAATATATTCCTCCCAAATTGTTCACAGAGACCGATACAAACATCGCATCCACAAACACACAGTGAACCTAACTAACATACGGAACACACGCATACTGCACCTACACACAATGAGAAACACAAGGAAAACATGATGCGAACGCACACAACCAGAGATACAGGAAACACACAAACAACGGGAGGTTCCTTCAAATGTAACACTGAGGTCAACAGACACCAACGATAGTACAAGCATGACTCACTATTTCCGGTACCAAACAACATTCATTAATGTATTCTCCAAATGGGCAGCAACATCCGAAACCGGACAAGAGATTTGCTCAAAATTTCATAAACAATGACTCGTGCAAAATATTACACACAAAAATAATGGGTGGGGTAATGTCAAGAACTCAACATACCAAATCATTAAATGTATTTACAAATGAAAAAAAATGGCCCAAATTGCCACCGACCACTTTCGACTGACCAACCAAGAATAATTCACACACACATCAGTTGCGATGACCTAAATTATATCAACCAACTAGCCAAGTTATGGTTGAAACACGAGTCAAATGCACAGGCTGATCTGAGACTGGGTCTGCACTAGTCGCAAACTTAATGCACTTGGTGCATTACGGGTGCCAGACCTAGTAATGTCCGCTGATCTGGGCATACACTGGTCGTTTTTGATGCACTTGGTACATTAAAGTGTGTAAGCCAATATTCTTACCAAGTTGTTAGTGTTCTGTGACTAGTCTGGTCGCCCGGAAAGACAGTAATTTCTACTTTCGATTTCAACTTCAACTGTAAACACGATTTTCGCAGGTGCGCGGGCCGCTTACATCATGTACACAATGTTAGTCAAATAATAAACACAAACTATACAATGAGAGTTTATTCGCACGTAAACAATGAAAAGAATGTATTCTTCCAACGACGAACATTCATTATTTTGATTGTTTCTTCGAAGAACTAAACTGGAAACTGTTGAACCGCATTTATTCAGCGTTCGGGGTTTTCCGTGATTCCATTCGTCTTTTTCCGAAAGTCAGCCAAAATGTCTTTCAAACACCACGCGTGAGTTTTTTTAAGAACGCCTCGTCGCCATTTATAATGTTTCCTTCGTGTCCATTCTACCGTGGACTCTACAGGATCTACTTCAAGGTGTATGATCACGTGGTACTAACAACAACAACAAATACTGAAATTTTCAGAATCCATCTGATTCAAAGTACGTATTCTTTTATAGTGTCCTTATTACGTGACGGATTTTGATGAAATATGGTGCATCAAACGCGTCTTGTTAACCTGCATTTGGTGGTCTCTATATTCTCGCCCAAACTTCTGTCGTTTTTGCGAGGAATCGATTTCCGTGTCTCAGACATAAGTCTGTGCCAAACTCGGTGGACCACTAAATGCAGCTCACGAAGACGCGTTTGCTGCGCCATATTTCATCAAGATCCGTTTCATATTAAGGAAAATATAAAATAATACTTTCAAGATTTCAACACTTTCAGCCACTGTTGTTGTTGTTGTTATAACCACGTGATCATGCACCTTGTACTTGGTTGCATAATCAGGCCATTAACAATTTACCATGAATGTCCATGTTGGGTCACAGAATACTACTATATCAAGATCTACGTGGTTACATACTCAGGCCAATCTGATAAAGGTCAATCTAAAATAAAGATGTAAGTTTTCCCCAAATAAATATATTCCTACCTTTCTCGCCCAGTTCCAGTCCAAGTTTCTACGTCAAAACCCAATCACATAATGCCTCGTGAACGTGTGAGTTACATTGATGTAATTCACACATTCACACCTAGCATTCAACCAGTCTAACACTCACATTTGACCATCAGTCAGACTGGTTAGTGAATGGTAATTGTCCACCCTCAACAATATCCTGTTACTAATAGCTCACCTTTACTGACACAATACAGTTAAATCTCATTATGGTCCAATACAGTAAAACCTCGACTAACATTTCTCCATGACATACAGAGGGGTCAGCGTGTAAGTGCACACACGAACGAACACGACAGGTTGGTTCCAACCTGTCGTGTTCGTTCGTGTGTGCACTTACACGCTGACCCCATTGTAGATTAAACTTTGACCTGTCACATCTACCATCACTCACACAATACACAATGGACACTTGTTCAATGTGTAAAGTGTCAAACTGTTGCACAGTCTATTATTAGAAGTACATCTGCCTTACTTGTATTTCCTGACATAAAGCCAAGTAGACACCAGTGACAATACACTCAGGTAACTTCGTACATGTCACTGGGTGACGTGTGTGCGCGGGTTACTATTGAGCTACACTGGTCGCAAACTTTGTACTGAAAGCATGTCCGCATTCTTTTGACTGAAGTACACATTATATGTATCTATTATGAATGGTAAGACGTCACCTGATATGTACATGTAGAATACAATAATAGCAGATTTACAAAAAAAGCATATAAATTTTGTTAAACTCGGCTTAGAAGCGGTTGTAATTTCTCGGTGAGATTCGGAATTCCTATACAATCGTTTGCGCTAATCTTGTCAGTGTTTCTTGATTACAAAATGACTTGAATAGTGAGTTTTAATACAAGGGAGGTGCTAATAGATGTTCAGAAACGTTGACAGTTAAGCAAGGGTAATGTAGGCGGTGTTGTATGCATTGTTAGCTATCCTCATGAACATGGTATGTGATGTTTGCTGACAAATTGGACTTTCAACATTTTAATAAGTGACGTTTCTGTAGCCGATTTCATCAAAATTGCAAAGTATACTTATCTAGCAAAGTATACTTTGAGGGAGTAATCATTTATTTTTCCGAAATGCATTATTTCATACAGAACTAATGATTGCATATATTGTATGATTAAAACTAAGCAGAAATATTATACTGAATTTATTACAAATAAAAATTTATCCTAAAATTGAAAATTTCTCCCTCAAAGTATACTTTGCTAGGAAAGTATACTTTGCAATGTTGGTGAAATAGGCTATTGATCTGATTGCATACTCGTCTGATTCATGATTCCTTGTTGGAAGTACAACACGTGTTTCACGGACTTAATGGCGTGCCGATAAGGTATGGTTGCAAAACTACGGTGTTCGTCTTAGAAAGGTTTCAGACCTAGGGCCCGTTTAACTAAACTCCATACGGCTAAAATGTTCATACGTGCATATTTAGAATAGTCTGTAAATTTCAATTAATGGATTTACATTTATTGAGCATAGGCTACATATGCAGCCTATGCTCAATAAATGTACATCCAATAATTGTTAACAAGAATACATTGTTAATGTGAAATGTACAGACTATCATAATTTTGCACTTACCAACATTTCAGTCGTACGAATTTTAGTGAAATGGCCCCCTGGGACCCGTTTCCCTAAACTTCGTACGACTAAGAAGTTCGTAAGTCAAAATTAAATCCATAATAACATTTGTTCTGATCTGCGATTTAGGAAAATATTTCTTGGATGTGCAACATTTGACATGAACGCGTAGGTACAACATTGGAGCATTAGGGAAAGACGTTAATGTGGAAAGAATATTCATAGAAATATTCGTATGAACATTTTTATCGTACGAAGTTTAGTGGAACGGGCCCCAGGTGCAACTCATAGGTTGTGATCACAAGCGGGGTGTTTCATTGATAGAATAGTGAATACTAAAGGGTTCAGATCCTGACCAGACTGTGCGGATGCACAGGCGGATCTGAATATATACTGGTCGCAAAACCTCATTTCTCCAGTAACAGCAACATAAGAGTTGGAAACGCTGAGCACAATTGTGCATAAATGAAAGTTTCATTAAACCATAGATATGTGTTTAATGAATTGGACAATTGGTCTCAGCGTGTGATGCGTCACTGCTGACTGCGTAAATCTTGCCCGGATGTCAACCTATCCAAATACATATTGGCAATCGCAACTTGCAAGCAGGTTGATTGGCTGAGCCCGAGTTGTATCACAGCTTATGGGGTTTGTGACCAGCGTAGCTTCTGATCGAATAGCACACTCATGTAGCCTGGTAACGATATATATTACATGGCGGATGTTTTATTGGTGGAATGGCGAACAGTGCAGATCCTGATCAGACTGTGCGGATGCACAGGCTGATCTGGATCTACACTGGTCGCAAAAGTCATAAGCATGTAGCTTGATAGCTGTCTATGTTGTTTGTTAGAAGCATGACATCCGTTTCATTGATGGAATGGCGAACAGTGCAGATCTTGATCAGACTGTGCGGATGCACAGGCTGATCAGGATCTAAAATGGTCGCGAAAACCTATAACCCCATTTAGTCAGTCACATATACATTTAAGCCATGACAGATAATGAATATGTTACAAGGGCGTCGTCAGGGGTGGGGGTGTTTCAGGGGGTTCGTACGAACCCCCCCCTTTTTTGAGCCAACATGATTTTTTGAAATTAAAAATGGCAAAAATAGAAAATTATTTTTGCTCATATCTCCATTTGTGAGACTCTTATAGGTTAAATTTCATCATCGAATAGTTGAATGACTTTCTGTTTTATATTGCGCTTTATAATATGATTTATTTTATTTTCGAACCCCCCTTCTGAAAAGCTGGCAACGCCCCTGTGTTATAAGTAATACATGCACGTGATACTTGTACATACAAACGGGATTCGATATCAAGCTGTTACGAATTATTTTCCTGAACAATTTCATTTTGTTATGCGATGTGACTACGGTAGGGTGAGACTTTTGCATATTGTGACGTGAGCAAGTTAATTTAGCACAAAATATTTCAAAAACATTTTTATATCGCCAAGACGAAAACGAGAGAGATATTCCCTTCAAGTATGACGCTTCTAGGAAAGTCAACGTCTAATTTGCATAACGTATGAATAATTTTAAGCGCATTCACAAAATGACACTGAATAGCAGGCACTGTACTTACTGAAAGAGAGGGTCACATGATGATTGCGACCAGCATAGACTCTGATCAGCCTGCGCATCCGCGCAGTCTGATCAGGGTCCATGCTGTTCGCAATTCTGGAATAGAAATGTCCTTTCCACCCTGCGATAAACGCACCCGTATTTGAACACGACAAGAAACAAGTGATATTGGACGGAATCTATGTTGAGCAAAATGTCTCAAATTTCATAATTCGACAGGCTGTGGTCCCGTTATGAAAAACAAGAACTGGCATCGTTAAACGAAGCTAATCCCCTCGCTGGCAGCCTTAGTAAGAAAATCAAGTCATCAGTGACCTTGAACTTGGGCGGTCAGACGTGGGTCCTATGCAAACAAAGCAGCATACATAGACACACATTATGGCCAAATATTATCAAAATCGGTGAAGCTGTTTGATTTATTGAAAACAATATTTTGTATTGACACTTTTGCCTTACAAACAAAGTAAACATAGGTCCTCAGTCACCTTGGCCTTGGGCGGTCGGACGTGGGTCGTATGCAAAACAAAACACCATCCCTAGACACACATTGGACAAAAACGCCTGAACATTCAAAGATCGCCACGGGACAGACCAAGCTTAGGTGGAGATACCATACCATGACTCGCGTGGCGTTAACCGGAAGGTTGCGAGTTCGGGCATCCCATCTGACAGAAGTGTATTGTTTTATATAATAATCATTAAAATTGTATTTTTATCAGTTTTAGTTTAATTAGTTTATGTTTTGGTAGGTAAAAAGTCAATAAATAGCGGTTTTATTTTCTATCCGCACCCCTCTTTTTCGGAACCGTCCAACCGTACACATTTGGTCACACCGATTGTTGTCCATCTATAGTGGCTAGTTCTAATCTATCGCTGAACAATACAACTCACCTATAAAATAATAATAAAAATATGTGAGTGTACATGTGCAGCTCACAGATGCAACCACTACATGTAATATGCAGCCGTGAATATGGGGTTTGCGGCCAGTGTAGACAGATCAACATGAGCATCCGCTGTAAATGTTTATTCTAGTGCACCTCGGTGCCTGTTGAAGTCTCTGCGATCATGTATATTTTACGTGGTAAATAAAAGTCATATGTTCTCATCGATGAAATAAACAACTTCCGGTGAAAATACAACTACTTCCGCTATCTATATTCATAGTCTGTATTCAGAAAGAAAACAGCGCAAATAGGCTGCAAATACACATTCATTACCGTATAAAGTCTAAACAAACTGCTAATTTCCATGGAGCGGTATATAATAAATATAATATTCATATTTTTGCAACGAATATGACATATATGTTTATCTCGTGGTGTGAAATGTCCATATTTCACGCGTGCCAAACGGCACTCGTGAAATATGGACATTTCACACCACTCGATGAACATATGTCATATATGTTGCAAAAACATGAATATCCTCTATGTATGCACAGTATAGTCCTTCGCAATATAACAAGACTGTGGAAAACCGCATGTAAATATTCCACGTATGTCACATGTTATAGAGGTTTTACTTTCTGAATAATTTATGCAAATTAACTGTGACGTCACAGTAAGTGAATTTAAATAATGAAACTTGCGACATGTCTATGGGGATTTAACATGGGGATCTTTTCTTTAAAAAAATAACTTTTGTTTTCTTAGCTAGATCATTTCCAAGTTATCTAGCCGGGTTTAACAAAGGGGACATAGAAATATGTTTTAGTAGTATAAAGGGAGTCAAAATGATACCACCTGCGGTGGCATCATTTATAACCCTTTATACTACTCCCACCACCCCCGAAAAATCAAAAATTGGTTAACGAGGAAATTGTCTCCCACCAACCACGAAAAATCTAAAATTGGTGTCATAAATACATCATGTTTTTCCGACAGCAAATTTATGAATTTCTTCTAATAAGTTTCCGATTTAAATGCGTCCTCGCGCAATAGTCTATATTCCAACACCATATTTTCTTCCTCCGATATAGCTAATTGATTCCGTAGATCAGCAACTAATTCTACCAGCTCTAGTCTACCACGTTCACCTTTAGCCACAGGGCAGCGTAGTTGCTTATGTCTACAAAGAGTTTGGGCACTAACGAATTTACAAGGGCATCTGGGGCATTGAAATTGTGGGGGGGGGCACAAGGAAACTTTCTACGTCTCGCTAGATGCCTTCGTAGATAGTCTTTACGCGTAAACGTTTTATAACAAGTCTCACACTCCATTATTATATGTATATGATATGTTTATATTCAATTGGACGTGAAAAAAAACTTAATGCTTTCACGACCAATTGAACAGATAAATTGCATAGGTTATACAAAAGTATATTACAGAAAATATGATAACGTCAGAAACTAGAGCAGAAATAGAAAGTTTGAGAAGAGAAGCCGAATCTCTAGGGATTACTTATAGTAAACGGTTGAGAGTTAGGGGTTGACAAAGCTGATAAACTCCACAAAGAATGAGGCGTTTATGAAGCGGTTTACCCGCGCCCACAAACGAGGAGCCTTTAATGATCTATCCAAAGCAGAGGAAGTTGGTAACAGAATTCAAAAAGAAAGTATTGCGGGGTTAAGGGCTAGTGTAATTAATTCTAAAGAATTACCTTCAAGCACCAATATTTGTCTCAAATTAGACGCACAGGTGACCAAATACCAAATAATAAGAAAAAATCTATAGTTCGCGCGATAGTGGAAAAAGGTGAAGAAATATTGGGGGCTCACGATGAAACATTGGAAAAGGTAGAAAATGGAAGACGGGTAGTTACATTATCCTTTCGTAAAAAACATAACATTAACGAGTCTGAACGCATGTCCGATAAACTCGCTCCGTATCTAACAACCAATTTTTATTTGAGATATTCATATTCTTACAAGCTAGAACATATGGAGGAAACTAAAAATGGAAAAACCTAAAACTATAATATTTCACAAAAATCTCGGTGGTAGCGAACCACTATCATCAATGAAAACCGTTATTAAAAAATGGCTGTCAGATAAGGAGCAAACACGAATAATGTCCGATAAAATAGACAGACCAAATACAAAGTGGAAGTTTGTAAGATGGGTAGAGGTTTTTGTAAAGTTAATACAGGGTAGTAGGGGAATAGATGTGGGACTACAATCCAAAGAAGCAGCAGGAGGAGAACTTCCAGAATGGTTGAGGATAGAAAAAGGTATGTATTCTTTAGATAAGTATAATGACGATCTTTGTCTGTTCAGGTGTCTAGATATGCACCTTGATAAAAAGATCAGACCTGACAGATGTACAGAAAAAGCGGAAGAACTTAGTAAGCAATATTTCGGTAGAAATGTTGTTTCACCAATTCCTTTTAAAGATCTAAAAAAGGTTGAAGAGGTTTTTAAAATCGGCATAGAAGTATATCAACCGACCAAATATAACGTATGGTGGTTGAAAAAGGTACCAGCACACTATAATGAAATAGGTAATAAACCAATGACAATAGGACTGTTTAATAATCACGCATTTCTGATAAAAAACCTTAAAAACCTATCTAAAACTTACGCCTGCAATAATTGTAAACAGAGATTCACAAAAGCGAGTAATATGAAGAGACACGGACCAACATGTATGAAAGGTGAGACAAAAATAGTATGTGATGGTAATTATTTAGAGCGCCCGCGTTCGTCGTTCGAGAAAGCGTTACTACCCAAAAGGTTCTAACAGTTATGGCGCGATCGATTGGATACAATCTGTGGAAAAGCGGGAGGGAATTCACATTCACCACGAACAGTGTGGACACGGGGGTGAAAGATGGATTTTAGGAGCTCCAGTAGATGGATACTGTCCAGAAACCAATACCGTACATCAATATCACGGCTGTTACTGGCACGGGTGTGAGATTCATGCAAAGCATAGAAAAGAAGAACGCGCATCCACTATGAGAAGAGATACATTTATTAGAAAAAGCAAAGAATTCAACCTAGTAGTTATGTGGGAATGCGAATTCCAAAGAACGGGTAAAGATATAAAGATCGGTTGCGACACTACTCTTTATCCATATCAGATAGTATACGATTTTGAGGCATATCTCAACCCACCTAATTCTAAAGAATTACTTAAAACGCTAGGTAATAGTTTAGAGTACGAAGCTGAGCAACGTTCCGGTAAGTGTTAGTATAGGAGATAATTTCTCAGGAACAGTAACTCATATTTGTGATAAAGATCCTGCAAAACTTATAGAAAAATTTGTAGAAGATTTGAAAGTCAGGGGAAAAGCTATAAGAGAAGAAGTGTGGTCAAGATATGGGTTTAATACAGAACATTTACGTAAAAACCAAATCGCTAAGATCGAACAGTGGATAGAGCAAGTACCGTTATAGGTTTTAACAGCAGTAAGTACGATATAAACTTAATAAAGAAATATTTAGTAGGTGAACTATCTGCAACAACAAAGAAAGTAATGGTCGGAAAACGGGCAAACGCAACAATATTTCTATTTACTCCGGAGTTTAGATTTCTTGATGTAATACTTTACCTAGGACCGGGTGTAAGTTACGATAGTTGGATAAAAGCCTACGACTGCAAAGGACAGAAATCTTTTTTCTTTCCTTACGAGTGGTTCGATTCTCCAGACAAACTTGATTACCCAGGACTGCCTGATATAGAGAATTGGTATTCCAAACTATCGGGGAAAATGTTACTAGATGAAACAGAATTAAGTAAATGTCGTAGAATTTTCGAAGAAAATAATATGAAAACTTTCAGAGATTGTTGAAATATTATAACGATTTAGATGTAGAACCGTTCCTAGAAGCGGTAGAAAAAAATGTGTGAATTTTATAAACACAGAGGTGTGGATATTTTCAAAGATGCGGTAACACTACCGGGTGTGGCTATACAATATTTATTGAGAGGAACCATTAAAGAACAAAAATCTATAAAGGTGTTATACCGAGGGGCTCTATATGCACCAAAAGAAGAAACATACGAAATGATGAAAGACGCTCTAGTTTGGCGGTCCATCAATAGTATTTACACGCTATGCAGAAGCCGGTGTTTCAAATATTAGAGTAGTTACCAAACCTTGCAAGGCTGTTTTGGGGTACGATGCAAACGCGTTATATTTATCTACGTTAAATAAAGATATGCCATGTGGAAAAGAAACTATACATCATATAGTTTCCCCACATAACCCTAAACTTATTAAAAAAAATTGTAAAAGAGTTTTATCTGGAGACTGGTTTGGGTTTGTGGAGGTGGATATAGAAGTTCCACACAACTTAAAAGATAAGTTTTCTGAAATGTCTCCACTTGTTATAAACAGAGAAGTAGAGGTTGATGAAGTTCCGGCGCACATGTTAAAATATTTAAATGATACTGGCCGAACTAGAGGAAACGGAAGAAAATTGGTGGGATCTATGTCGGCCACTAAAGTACTGCTGTACGCGCCACTGTTGAAATGGTATTTAAAACACGGCCTATAAATAACTGGAGTTCATCGTGTTATAGATTATATTAGTGGTAAACCCTTCGAATGGTTCGCAAAAGAAGTTTACAGCCGCAAGACGAACAGGCGATGTAGAACCAAATAAGAAACCAGTAGCGGATATAATGAAATTATTAGGCAATTCGTGTTGTGGAAAAATGATAGAGGCAAAAGAGAGACATTTAAATACGACATATACACAAGAAACGAAACCTGTGTTGACAAAGCGTTAAGATCTGCATTCTTTGATGATTTGGAAGAGATAGGAGATGCGTACGAAATATCTTCCCGAAAACCCCGGTGTGCAGTAAAGAGCCCCTTCCACTGTGGAATAGCGGTTTATCAACTAGCTAAATTGAGAATGTTGGAATTTTACTACGAATTTCTAGACAAATACGTAAAAAGAGAAGACTTTGAATTAATACAGTTGGATACAGATATTATGTATATAGGAGTTAGTGGAAAAACGATAGAGGAATTGATTAGACCTAACTTACTAGACGAGTTTGAAAAAGAAAAAAATAAATGGTTGGCTTGGGATAAATGGAGCGAAAGAGAGCCAGGACTTTTCAAAATGGAATTCAGCGGAGATAGGGCGATAGCGTTATCTAGTAAGTGTTATTTCGTAGAAAAAATTAATTCTAAAGATAATTTGGAACAAATTAATAAAAACTCTGCGAAAGGAAATGTCCAAGAGAACTAACAATTTAAATTGGGATAAGATATAAACGAGTACTAAGCG